>JAVSBS010015721.1:0-25482 GCA_033124195.1 Coracias cyanogaster | reverse complement strand
GAGGGGGTGAGGCGGGGGCGCGCGCTGCTCCCGCCTGGCCCCGCCCCTCGCCCCGCTCCGCCGGGGCGGCACTGCCATCTAGCGGCGGCCCCGGCACGGCCGGGACACGGCGCGGGCTCGGGGCTGGGGGTTCGCGCCCTTTGCGAATGGAGGCGACCGGCCCCTCCGTCCGTGGGGCCGCCGGCAGCTCGACGCGAGGAGGCCCGAGCCCCTGCGGCGGGATGGCGCAGCTTTACCTGCCCCTTGGCCCGCGGGGGACTGGGCCACGCGTGCCCCCCACACGGAGACCCTCAGCGTCTCCTCCTCTGCCCTGGCCCGCACCCCGTGCCCCCGCCCGGGGCTCAGCCTCCGCAGCTGCGGCACCCGCTGCAACGCTGCCGCAGGTGCCCCTGGGCTCGCTGTGGAGATGGGATGGATCTGGGCCAGCACCCTTGTTCCACCATCACCTCACCCATCAGTTGCCTGCGTGCATGGATGGGTGGGTGGGCAGGGGGATGGATGGATGGATGGATGGATGATGGATGGATGGATGATGGATGGATGGACGGATGGACAGACAATATATTCCCCTGGCAAGAAGAGCTGCTCGAGACATCCACTTCATGAAGGATGAAAGCCAAGCAGCGGAAGGGCTGGCTGCCAGCACTGGAGAGACAAGGCAGCCAGACTGGGCACTGTCACCAGTGGGGCGACGGGGCACACCCATTTGGCATCCCCACTAGCAGACCACTGTGGCCACCCCTATTTCTCAGCCTGGGAAACAACCAGCCATAAGAAAAGAACCCTGAAGGTGCAGGTGGGATGCTGGACAGGGTCGGGAGCGAACCTGTCACGGCTGAGGAGGTGGGGCAGCAGGAGTCAGGAGAAGTCACTGCCCACTTCTTGCCCCGGCACAGCTGCACAGGTGTTTGTAGTGCTGCTGTGTCCTGTTTCACACTTCTGCAGGTGTGGGGCACATACACAAGCCACAAGAGGAACTGGTGTCCCAGCTGCCAGCAGGGAGCTCACTGGGGGAGGTGATGGCTGTTGCAGCCCCTCCGTGCCCCTGGTAGCTTGAGTGGCTCTGTGCCTGCCACAGCTGGCGTCACCCAGGCATGTGGCTTTGCCCACACAATGCATGTGCCACCTCCTGACTTGCACCTGAGCCCTGGTGTCTGCAGACCGCTGAGTTGGTTGGCATCTACAGCAGGTTGGGTAAAACCTCAGCCCCCTGGAAAGTGGTGGCAAAGCCATGATTTCACCTATTGCAGAGAGACTCCACACAAGATGGAAATATCAGGGGGTGAGCAGGCATTGGGGCTTCCTCATGAGAAGCAAGGCTGGTGGGTGGCATAGCTAAGCAGCCCAGTGCCTCTGCGGGCACAAGGTGAATGCCAGCCATAGTGTCACGCCAGCCCTTGCCAGTTGTCCCTCATGGGACACCAGGACCAGTCGCATGGCTCAGGCAGCATGCTGGGACAGGATAATCGTCAGGCCCCTAGCTCCAATTGCGTCTCCAGCAGATAGGCTTGCTACCAGAGAGTATATGCCTCTGCTCATGGTGATGGGAACCTTCTCCAAGCTTCCCCTGATGCAGTGGCAGCTCTGCAATATCAGGATGCAGCCCAACCCCCTCTTTCCACAGCACCTTTCCCCTGGAGCTGCCCGGCTAGCACAAATCTGCGCATTTTATGGGCCTGCATTGAAGGCCCACAAGGCTTTGGGTTAGACTTGCTCAGTACTGCAATGAGTATTACACATTAGCTTTGGGGCAGTAGCCAGCCCGAGAAGCATGCTATGCAAATTGCACTCAGAGAAAAACAGACTGTGATGATGTTGTTTGGAGAAGCCAGCACAATCATGGAAGAATAGCTCATCAGTAACTCTTCCTTTGGAAAAAGCCTCCAACGGGCACAGTAGGATTTAATTTCTACTTTTTATTGGGGGAAAAAAAAATCAACGGTTAATAGACTTCAGCGTTGCCAAAGATAATTGCCAAGTATAGCTTTTGTCAAGTTCAGCCTTTCTTGTTTTCTCCTAAGTCCCTCTAAATATGCAGGGCAAAGACAGCGCTACGGGTCCAGAGCAGAACAAGAGAGGAAATGAGCGTATGCTGAAGAATGAGATGGACATCTGTACTTTTGTCATCAGATTTTCAAGTCCTTTAATAAAGATTTTTGTAAAAATCAGCATTTATCACTATGTGCTAATTCAAATCAACTCCTTACAAGTCTATCAGAGAAGAGATTGCAAAAGGCATGATCTTCTCTTGCTCTGTACAGCTTCGGTT
The DNA here is from genome assembly GCA_033124195.1 of Coracias cyanogaster. Lineage (NCBI taxonomy): Eukaryota > Metazoa > Chordata > Aves > Coraciiformes > Coraciidae > Coracias > Coracias cyanogaster. The sequence continues at coordinate 23,213 of JAVSBS010015721.1, read as the reverse complement.
GTGGTTGCTTTTGCTCCTTACAGAAACAGCCGAAGCTGGCGACAGCAGTAATTGCACATTGCACAGGGGGTGTGAGTTCAGCATCTTGCTCCCCTATGACCTCTACGCAAACCAGGAGGATACAAGCCTCTGTACTCCTGCTACAGAATTTCATTGCCACTTCTGCTTACGAACAACCACCAAGAGCACCGTGAAACTCTTACTCTCTAGAGATCGTTGGGGTTGTTTTATTAAGAAGGAGTTAATTAAAAAACAGTCAAAGCTTTGATATTTCACTATTTCAGTGAAAATTGAAAGACAAAGAATATGGACACAGCTGATCTACTGTTTCTGTTTTACTGGCCCTCCATTTTCACAAAGGCAAACTAGAAAAAGGAAAGGAAGGGAAGGGTTAGAGGAAGAGAGAAGAAAGAAAGAGAGAAGGAAAAAGCCCAAACCAAAATGTTAATTTTTCTTTAAACAACAGAAATATCAAGAGGAAAAAAGTGTACTTTTCCAACTTTTTCAGCCAGCTCTAATGTTATCTGAACAGGAGCTCAGTAGAGATGTAGCACAGTTCAGCTAGGGAGAGGGAAAAGAGGAACATGAAATGCTTTCCAGGGAGCACTGTGCTAAGCAGCGGCCATAAAACCTCTGCCAGCAGGACACCTACTGCTTTCGGTGATTAAAGGCTGCAGGCAGATGTCCTCTTCTGAACCTAACCTGAGATGGCATCAACCTGGGGTGCCTGGGATCACCCATGGGCCAGATGCAATTGCCTCTGCAACCATGCTGGTGAGAAGGGGTTGCATGAGTGGCCCCAGTCCTGCTCCAGGCACAGCGAGCCCCATTAGTGCATATCGAACATGTCCGAGGCAGACCTATGGGAGCAGTCGCCTCTCCCAGAGCGGCAGTGAGACAGGGAGCGGTGCCATTCTCAACCAGCATGGCTGGCTCCAAAATGCACAGCTACGACCTAGCTACCAGCTGCTGGTAAGAGCAAGCACACAGAGCTGCTTCAGGACATCAGTTCCAGTTAACAAGCTTGAGCTAATAACCATTTCACTCCTACGCCATGCTTTCGTGCAGCCCAAGCGCAGTTTTGCTTACTTTCTCTGCAATAATTAGAATTCAGCTGTGAATTCCATTCCCTCGCACTGATTAATTTTCGTTTCAGTACCAATTAATACAGGCTAAACTTCAGGGCTCGTACAAGGGAAACTGTTGCACAGCTGAGCACCAAAAGAAATTATATTTCTTTTATTTCAAACAGAAAGCTTCACTGAGTCTTTGTTGTGAGAGCAACCTAGATCACAGAAGTGACAACGCATCTTCACAAAGACAATAATGTGAGTGCCCACTATCTGAACACAATGTTGTAATTTAACACGATTAAACAGCCTTTTTACTGTACAAAGATGTAAACAATTGCTATAATCACAAGACCTGAGTTTTTCTGCAATTGCAGATTTCCTGTGTGCTAATTTGTTAGTCCAACACTTCTGGTGTTCCGATAGCAGGGGGTCTGCATTAGCAATGTTGGTCTTTTTGTTAACAAAAGCCTCAAACCTTCACATTTAGTTAGCTCTGCACCTGAGCACTGGAGAAGGATGTCTGCTTTGCCTACAGCTTGGATTAATTCTTTTCTTCTAGATTTCTGGAATTTGCAGCCTAAGCAGACTGGAAAAGTACCCATTTTTCTCCATGAACCCTGCAGAAAGTTTTGTTTCTCCATTAACACAGCAACATCATTCTCCATGTTCAGCCTCCCTCATGGAAGTTGACTATCTACAGTAGGATCGTGTTGTGGCCTATTGCCAAGTGGCCAGATACTCCTCATTTTCAGTTGCACACAATTCTGCCGACAGCAGGGACAGGAATTATCTGTTCTATGTGTCCACTGCAGGCTGATGTTCTGGCAACTTCACAGTAGCAACAGGTGATTTCAAAGAGTAAGGTTCTTCTGCATATTGCAATTATGAAGATCTTGAAAAATCTTTCTTTTCAAATGACATTCCGCTTAGCAAGGAGGACTGGGAGTCTTTTGTATTGTATGTATGTCTTTGTCATGCCTATTAGAAATGACCCAAATTAGCTGAGTTTAAAACCTTTGAAAAACTGCAATTCAACATAGGCAGAGAAGATTGGCTTCATTTAAGATGGTAATAATCTAAATGTTTTGCTGTGCTTCTTCCATTTGCAGCCCGTGGTCAGACCAGGCTGTGCACTACCCTGTCCCCTTGAGGGAGCTGCACGGCACAGCTCAGGTACAGACCCCAAAACTCTTGCCCTGTGACAGTGGTGCAGTTCTGGGAAAACGTGGGAAGAAGGCGTTTTCCCTATGTGTTCCCCAAAACCTTCCCCCAAATGCTGAGCCCTAGGAGTAAAGCTAGTCCTGGCCTGGCAAGAGGGCTGAAGTTACTGAGCAGCCTCAGAAGGGGAATGGTACTGAAACAATGCACTGAGGAAAAGAAGACAAGACAGAGCTGCAGCAGAAAGCATCACATCACCTGCAATGGCCCCTAATGCACCAGGGCATCTTTAGTGGCAGAGATTTTCCCCCAAAAAAACCAGACAAAGTATCAGTCATAGTACCACCAACTATAATTCAATTGTTAGGCAAGAAGTCAGTGGGACTTTGGCAGGCTGTGGCTCCTGTGACCTGCTCATACTGGGGCCTCATACTCAAGTCATGATGACTAGCTGCCGCAGAAAGCAGCCCTATGGGCATTACGATCCCCACTTCCCTTCCATCCCCTGCTGTCCAGTTTTCTGACCTGCTCCTTCCTATGAGGACAAGGCTGCTGCCTGCCTGTCTGCCCCAGCCCTTTGCTGGGGAAGGAGCATGGCCCCCTCCCTCCCCACACACAGCGCCAGGCACTGACCGTGCTCTGGGGACAGAGGTGGCAAGAGCAGCAGCTCAGCAATGCCAGGCCACACTGGGCAGGTGAAACGCCTGCACAGAGGACACCAACACTGTATCAATGCCTAACACCTCGGTGCCATATGCGTATCCATACACCGTTGCATGTTGCCCACTGTGGCTTGGTGCTCTCCAGCTCACAAGCCACGCTGACCAAACATGGGTCCAGTATCATTTCAAGCTAAAATGCCCTCTTAGCAATCTGCAAAAACCACATTAAAATACTCCTCCTAAGACTGCGAGTCAAACTAACAGAAAGGTAGGCAACAGCCAAATTGATGTTTCTGTGTAATGCAAATTCAGCCCTCAGAGCACACAGCTTATGAAACTGTCTTCAATAAAATATTCCTGTAGAGATATTGTATGGGACAGACCTGAATCATGATGGGGTAAGAAAGATTATTGCCTATAGGAACCTGAGAGGTTTTTTTTGTTTATTTGTTTAAGTTTTTTAAAGTACTTGCCCTTACCTGGGGACACAGTGCAGAAGTGGTGCTACCTGGTAGGCAGTTACACATTAACTGCGTCTGAGGGAGAGGACACAAACAAGCCCAAGCATGACCTTTGAGGCCAGTCTATGAAGACTCATCTAAAAACAACTTTCTTAGTTTAACCAATACAATCAATTAATACCAATTACTTGGATAACTAACTGGAGCAAGGACAGGAACTGGGTCTGCTCTCTACCAAGTGAATGAGTCTACCTATTCATCTAGAAAGTCATAGTTTAACCCGTTACTAGTTAAAGCAGTGTTTTAGAAATACAGGCTTGAATCGTCTCAAAAATAAGGATGAATTGATGGCATTGCTTCTTATCACAGAGCAGTTTCTAAAGTAAGAGGACACTCCTGTCAACATTGTTGTTTCTGTATGCTTCTGAAAGGGTCCTACCTAATTAAGTCAAATTCCAAAATGCTTTTGGAAGCAAGAGCTTAGATAAGTGACTCTATTGGAGGGTTAAGAGCTCTGAATCTTGAACGGAAGAAAGCACTCTCCTGAAACCCACAGTAAGGATACTAAATCTATGAAAAGGCTGTGATCTAAGGAATGGTATTCTGCACTATTTCCCCTTGTCTAGGTGTAGGTGATTCCTGCTCACTCTATCTTGTAAGTATTTCCAGCTCCTCTCATGTGTAGTGAAGTTGCAGACATGATGCTCCGCTGGTCTCTTTAGAAGTTTCTGCTTGGCACAGAATTTAAATTATTCGGACATTCAAAAGTAACAGAGTGCAGGCAAGGAGGACTTGCATGCCCAAGGCTTCTGTTTTTTCCCCTCACAGAAAAGCTATTAGTGCAATAAATTATATTAGTGCTCCCTGCACAGCTCATCTCACTAGTTCTTCTAATAAAAGTAGAGAAAGCCTATTTATCTAACCTAGCACTACTTGTCTGCTCTGATGGCAAGGTGCCTCAGAACAGACTTCTGAAATACAGACCTCTACCTGCTTAACTGTAAGCTGACAACTGAAGACCCACATTTATGGGACATTCATGACTCTTATCTCCCTACGTCTTGTTTCCCTATTTGTAAAACAGTGGTAATACCAGCCCTTTTCATCATGAGAGTTTTCTGAAGATAAATTAATTAATGTTTGTTAAGCATTTGGATATTTATAGCAATAAGTACCATAGAAAAGCTCATGAGGAAATTAACAATTCTGTCTTCACAGCAGGGTTTCAATAGTGTGCAGTAAATAAGGCCTAGGGCTACACATTGAAAAATTAGGAGAAAACAAAATATTGAATAACTGCTCATTAACTCAGCATCGTCCATCCTGTTCACTAACTGAGGCAGTTAGTCCTGTGGAAAAACCCGTGTATGATCCTGAAATTAAAAGACTGCACTATCATGTAAACATATACAAGGATGATGAACTCTGATTTCTTCGGCTATCTTAATTCTGATGTTTCCAAACTCCTGAATATTTTACTTTCAGCCTTAATGAGGCTGTCTTGAGCTGTTGCATGCCTTGGCAGCCCCCCCTTATGAGAAACCTTACAGAAATGCAGTGTGAAGGGAGATTGAGAGGCTGAATGAATGTCAATATCAGAAAAGAAAATGAGGCTAATGTTAATAAAAATTATCAAAAGAGAACTTGAGCAGAATTTTGCTGAAGTCTTTTAAAAGGCAAGAAAATACTAGTGAATCAATTTACATCTCATGGCAATAGTATGGAGATGGACTTTTTACAAGGGCATATGGTGGTAGGAAAAGGGGCTATGGCTTTAAATTGAAAGAGGGTAGATTTGTAAGGAAGTTCTTCACTGTGAGGGTGATGAGCCACTGGAACAGGTTTCCCAGAGAAGCTGTGGATGCCCGCTCCCTGGAAGTGTTCAAGACCAGGCTGGATGGGGCTTTGATCAACCTGGTCTAGTGGAAGGTGTCCCTGCCCATAGCTGGGGGGTTAGAACCAGATGATCTTTAAGGTCCCTTCTAACCCAAACCATTCTATGATTCTATGAGTATGCAACCAACAGAAATTTCCAGAGGAAATGGAGTCAAAGAGAGTATTTAGCCACTGAAACAAGATTTGGTCATCAGCACACAACCATGCAGCCTTCCATGCAGTTGCTTTCTCCATCTCAACATTGATGTGAAAGCTGGAAATCAAGTGCCTTCAAAAACACTGTGTTAAAAATCAAGTTGGATTTAAACAAACACCAAGAGTATTTAGAACTTAACAATTCCTTATCTGCAAAATTACATGGAAAAGGAGAGTGAAATATTAAGAATGTGTTAAAAGTGGAGCAGGAAAATTTGCCTTGGTAAGCAGGAGGAGGACGGCACAGTCTGGAAGTATCCCTCCACACAGTCTTTCTCACAGAAGGAAATTTGTGAGGACATACAACAGGAAAGATACCTGTCTGTCCAACAGAGATCACTGAGCCTTAGCTGTGATTGTAGCAGCATCTAATGTGACAATGGATTTATATGTGACATCATCATAGCTAAGATAAAGATTTTTTTATAAATAAAATACAGTCTGAAAAAATGGGGAAATGTAATTACAAAACTAAGGTACATTCACTTATTGGGAAAGCCCCACATGATTTTGTCAGATATTTAAGCCCACAATGAGTTATTTGTTCAAAATAGAAAAAGGGTAGTTTAGGGAAAAAACCTGAACAACCACAAACCCAAGATTTAAGTTTAGAAATACCCATCAAAATGTTAGGTTGCATAAAAAAGATTAGGTAGGAACACAGCAAAGAAAAAACAAAGATAACAAACTCTAAAAATAACATTTGTAGCAACAAATTCAAAGATGTGAAAAGAAGAGGCAATGGGAAAGTGGCATTTTTCATTTCTTTTCATGTCACGTAGCATCTACATTCATTAACTAAGATTTTGTATTTTTAGGCTAGTTTTGTCCTTCCGCTACAAAACAAAAGGAAAATGGTGGGGTACCAAAATATGCTTGACATAACTATACAATGTTAATTCTGCCAGAAACACTGGCTTATTTTTCAAACCGGTGCTATCTAGCTTGAATATATAAACCTGAGGGGAAAAATCGCAAGGATTTTTTTAAACTGTGCAGCGCCAGAAACGTTTTAACACTTGCCTGTTGAGGAAGTTTTTGCAGTGAAAAGTTTCTCTAGAGAGATTACTTACAATACTAATTTAAGGCTTTACTTTGTAATTCCTCGTCAGAGGAGAAAAAAAAAAATCCCATTGACTTCAGAGCAAGCAAATGGATTGCTAATGGTGAGATGACTGTAATGAAGATTCAAATGATATGCTTTTGCCAGATCTTGTGCTTCTTTTATATTACCTCTCCAGAATTATACTGATTAAATACTTAATAAAATGCCTTTTGATTAATTAACATAATCACTCATATTCCTCATTTAACAGTAGCACTTAAAAATAATTAGGTATTACATTGAAGATCCCAAGCACCCGATTCAGCAGTCAGGTCGCGTTGTGCTGAGGCACGCAATTCCTTGTCTACACTAACAGCCTGACGCTCGCCATATGAGCAGTGAAAGAGTTGGGTTGCCTTAGCTTTTCAGGGGGGTTTTTGGTCATATGTACATTTTGTAGTGTGGCAGATAACCACAGTTTTCTTACTTACCAGCCTTCAACTGGGCTTTGAAACCCAAGGGGGAAATCCCAGACGGCCTGAAGCCAAGGGGAATTTTGCATTGCCTTCAGCCAGCCTGTGATTTCATTTCCCTCGAAGGCTTTTTACTTCAGACTACATAGCTTTTAGCAGCACCATACGCTGCTCACAACCACCAGACCTCCACGGAAGACAATAGAGCGAAAGCGAGGTTAAAGATTTGTGCGACCGCGTTGCAACCTTAACCAGTGTGACCATCCAGGTTTTATCTGTCCTTGCACTAGTTTGTAAGGTCAGCTCCACGCTCTTCAAAGCTGCACCTGGAAACGTTTGCCATCGGCAGGAGAGGCGGCTAAGCGAGACTTTCACAGCCACGGCTGCTTCCAGCACACCCTTGTCTTGGGCTGGTGGTAAACTGGCAGCAGTGGCAAATAAATGCTGTTAACAGGAGAGCATACGAGGGGAAAGCTTGACTTGTGTCACGTTAAAACGCGTGCACGCACATCCAGGCACGCGCACGCAGCCTCCTCGGCACTCGGAAAATGGACAGACTGAGTAGCATCTGTGCTGGGGGGGGATATGGAACAAATAAGTAATTGCTGTTTTCACTAAGTAAAGCAGAAAATTACAGCATATCAACAGCCAAGTGAGTTTGTTGCCTGGGAAGAACCATTTGTGTTCCAGTTTGGGCTTCTTTACTCATTTGAAACCTAAGACTTAAAGCACATTAAAAGCATTTTAATTATTATTATGAGTTTATGTCCTTGTATGGATTAAAAATCTATAAATAATGTAATGGGGGGTGGGGGGGGGAGCATAGAAGAGACAGCAAAATAGGTAAATCCAAGCAAACTTTTTATATTTTTAACAGTGAAATCTGGAGGAAGACAACAGCTCTAAATTAACATCTTAGAAAATGTATAATTATTTTCAGAGAGCACATATTGTATTAAAAATCTGTCCTGGTTTGATCAGAAAAGTGTGTGGCTATATGAATGTTTTCTCAGCTACATTCAACTCTCTTCAAAAAGACATCCTCCAGAATAGCACTCTTTAGGGACAGTGTTTCAGGGTTGACAAGAACATTAAACCATATTATAATTATCTCTTCAATGAAAACACGGCTTTGTAGTGGAGGCAATGCACAGTTCTCAAGGCGAGTGTTATTAGGCTGTATGTGTTTTCTTGGAAGGAGACTCACGGACAGAAAAAAGCTTTATAATTTACTGCAAGGAAAAAAATACAGAGTACATGTCATGCATAGCAAAAGGGATTTTACAAAGAAGGCACTAAGTTGAGTGCCTCACTTATCTTCAAGAATGCTTCTACATAATAAGTGTGGGGATTGGTTTAACACAAGCTACAATATAGATATAACACATGCATACAATTCTCTGTGACCATTCATATAGATAACTGCAAAAAAATTGTCTGTAAAGTAAGGTAAACATAAAGCAATTGCCTCCTGTGCCATAAATGGGTTCTGCCTCATTCTTTGAGAGGTCACTGCTGAACAGCATACATTCTTATAGCAGTTCAGATAATAAAAGCTGTTATTCTTAACATGAATACAAACATTTTCTAACTCATCTTCTGTATTTGAAACACCGTTTTCTCAAATTAATCTGGCAATTAGAAAGCATCAGTCCTGGAACAGTGAGCAAAGTTTACAAATTGCATCAAGAAGGTTCTAACACATTCTTAAATGACTGTATTTAATATGCGTATGTGTACACGTACTATCCACACATGCACAGTTGTATTTATTTTATTTTTTAAATTAATACTTTAGATTTTAAACACTTTTGCAAACCCCTACATTATTTTTAAACAGGGATTTTCCTCTTATTTGCAAAAATAAGGCTGCAACTTGTTTTCTTTAGTATGTTCACAAATTGACAGATTTAAATTCCTTAAACTGGAATCAACTAGAGGAAAGAAATGATGTTAAGCAACAGTTTATGTACACTCTGAGCACAGCAAATGCTGACAATATTATGAAAACCATGCACACAACAGGCTAATGGAGAATTGTTAAGCTGTGGCAATTCAGTTGTGCGCATGCAAGCCCAGGCACACACACAAGCGTCAGCACAAAAGACAACAGCCCCACTAAACAGCTACCAAAAATATACCCAATTGGCCTAATACTAGACACAACAGCTTGAGCATTCTTAGGAGAAAAAAGTCAGAAACTCACCAAATCTCAGTTTTAAAAGCATGCTAGGTATCCAGAGAGAGAGCATTCTGAACAGTCAATTACTTTCACATTTTGTCCCAGGACTTTAAAAGTTAAAGGCATAGTTCTGCCAATTGTGAGATGCCCCATCCAGCACAGACCACCCACAACTACTGATTTTCCATCTGGTGAACAAAACAGACATCTCCCTAATTATTTTTAAAAAGGGTTTTTTTCCTAACATACTTCCTTTATTTGTCTGTGACCTGGAACTTAATGGAAAACCTGGTAGATGCCAACCTCATTTCTTGTAATGAAGCATCTTATTTTCCCTTCTTTAAGCATGCTTATTTAAAAGCTGTTTATTAGAAAGTTATTACCTAAGCCGATCTTTGATAGGACCTAAATTACTAAATAGTTTGAAATTAGAACAACTTTATATCGAACGCTAAACAGTCTAGTTAAATGCTAGCCGTTGAAAGTTCTTTCCTTAAACTAGTATATTAAAACAGAAAGCAATGAGGTTTACAGTCTCATATGCTGGGTCCCCATATTGCCAGTGTCAAAATTTATGCCTTTTTTCAGCAATATGGTTGCCATTGCCAGCACCACGCTTATAAATGCCAACTGTAATTAAAATCTGGCACCTTATTCAAGCATTAAACATGCTTAAAGATTTTTTTAAAAAAGATCTTTATTTTAAAATACTCCTTGCAGTGTATGCAGGCTTAAAAAAAAAGTTCTTCTGCCAGTTTTAGAAACATCACAGAAAAAAAAATAGTCCACATTGTTCTGAAAAATCAGTCTGGAAAAACAAATACACTGTTATAATCTTTCATGGTGGAGGCACATGAGGGAGAGATGGCAAAACCTAGATTTTTACTTAGAAAGGATGACAAAGAGGTTATTCAAAAATCGGGACCCCAGGCAGACACAAAGGGCAGGTAACACACAGCCTTTGCTTAAGCATCCTTTACATTGGCGTTATTGTTCAATAAACACATAAAGCCTCATCACTCCCACGGTGAACGCCCAAGCAGCATTGCAGACTACGGAGCCCGACGCAGGAGATGGTAGATCACACAGATCTGCATGTGCAGCCCGTTCATGTTAACAGTTTTGAGGAGGTGAACGCCATCATCTAGGTTTTTCATCCATCACACACCCCTTATTGCTACAACGCCATGCCTCCGGCAGCAAGCAGCAGGCTGGGCAGTCGGTTAAGAAAATCTTCTTCTGAGCTTGTCAGCAAGAGAATTGATTAGCAGGAGGCTCCCAGAGACTCAGGACGTATAGACAAAACATACAAGGCTACCTTGGGAAGTCACCATGGGGAAAAGGGGGTGTTGGGGAAACAGGCCATTACACCAAGCAAAATTTCCAGTCATAAATTCCTTTTCTACTTACTAACAGGCTAATTCTAAGTGATACAGCTGGCTTAGGAACCTGCAGAAGATCACAAACCCATGTTCATGAGAGCTTAAAACCTAAAGAAGCCTACATAGGAAGGTTAAGCCAGGCATGCAGCAGCAGGTTCATGAAGAGCATGGTATGAGAGCAGCTCAAGATGTACTTCTTTGTCAGGCTGCACTGCACCAACCACTTGTCTCTATTGCCCTGGTCCTTCATCTTGGCTAGGAGGTGAGGAAGAGCCAGCCAGCCATGCTGTCAGGTAAGCTACTGGAGAAGAAGCACCTCTCAGAAACTCAGCACTGTTCACAGACTCCACTTGTGGGGGAACAGATACAAGAAAAGGGCAGCCCAACCATTGCTAATTGATCTTTTAACAGAAAGTGGTGTTTTTTCAAAGCAATTTGAAGAAAGGTATGAATTGGCATTTACAGGAACAGCTTCCAATGTGACCAGCAGATGGAGAGGAACCATTATGGTGTCTGTCTCAAAGGTTGACACACCAAGGACTAATGGCAGCAGGACTTGGCGTCTTTGTAGCGAAGGTGTGATGACCGAGACACTCTCTATCCTGGCCTCTGTATCTCATTCTGCTATTGCCCGAAGGAATGTTTTTCTCATGATCCTATCAGCAGAAGAGGTAATTAAATTTCATTGTGGGGTGTCCCATATACCAAATGTTTATGGACAGGACTGAAAGTTTTAGCCTCACGTTTTCTTCACATCACATTCTTGGCTGAGTTTCTGGATCCTTGTGTCAAGTCTGCACTTACGTTTATGTTCACTCATAGATACCTCAGTTACCAATGACTTCCAGCAGGATGAAATCTTGTAAGCCACTTATTTTGAAATAACGAGTTAAACTCACAAGCGGGAAACCTTGAGTTAAATAATTAATTTGAATCTTGTTTTCTCATTTAAACATTTTAGTTATTTTCTTGGAGAAAGGTTAATTCTCAGTTTGTAACCACGGAAGTATGTTGCTTTGTAACTAAATATAGCTTTTACACTAAATTTGGCACTTCTTATTGCTAGCCAGAAGGACAGAGTAGCTCCGCTGATACATATTTAAGCTTTTCTATAACTCATTATACATTTTTTTCAGATTAATTTTACTGTTTTTGTTAGAAAATCATGTATGGCACAATTCTTATTTACTAGCTGATCCCTTTGTGTTTACTAATGATGTATGTTTCTTTGGATAGAAACTGGAATACAACTTAAAATGTAGCAAGATGGTTTATCAGTTACATAGCACTGTCCTAAACAAGCTGGACATCTAAAGAAAATTGTTATTTGATTTAAAAATTGATCTATTAAAATAACTTGGTATTAGCTAGAATTAGCACCAATCTAGTATCTGGTCATAATATCCTTCAATATTGCAGTATTAGCACATCTAATCCTCTCATAATTACCTTTTATTCACAGATTGGTAGGGAAGAACAAGCTTTTCAGCTTCTTTCAACTCCCAATTGGTCAAGTTTGAATAAATTAGTCATTTAGCTGAGATAATTGAATATATTGAAGAACATATTCTCTTGGTACTTGCAGAAGAGAGTACTGATCTCAAAAGCCAACTCAGTACTTCAAACAGTTTGAGCTTCCAGAGCTTAGGTAGTGATTTTCATCTATTAAATGGTCTGACCCACAACCTGAAAGAGTTGGGTTTATTTTGTTTGTTATTTTTTATGATGCAAGCAGATTACTGTATTGGATTGAAAAAAAAATAGGAGATGCCACACCACTTGTTGGTAAGTAACTTTAATTTCTTTCCAACATTCCTCAGCACAAATGAAGGTGAAGCAAGGCAAGAGCTTTGGGCTTGAGAACACTCATGTGGGAAGGAAAGAGAGCTGCTCAGGCTGTATTTGTCAGAAAAGAAAGTATGTGGGTGGAAAGGAGCCCCCTTGATTTTTAGCCTTAGAAAGCTCTATAATATCAAAAGCTCTGACGCTAGGGGTTTTGTACCTTCAAACAGAAGTGATCCAATGCAACCAAACTTCTAGACAGCTGAGGAGTTTATGAGGACCCAGGCTTACAGGGAAGAAAGAAACTTTTCCTCCTAAAAGGAGACTCTTCCTCCTTACGTAGGGAAAGGAGGAAAAAGACCAATTCTACCTGTAACTTCTCTGTAGAGCGCCATAGCCTTCAACCTAAGATGGGCACTATTTAGCATCGCTGTGCTTCATGTGCTGTGGGAGTACAGAAGTAACTAGTGTAAATGGGTGAGCAGACAGCACACAAATCAAATTTTCATCCACATTGAAAGATGTTGATGTACTCAAGACATGACAAAAGTATAGAAACACATGGCAAGAGAGAGACTCTCGGACTGAAAGAGCACCATGGGTGAGAAAACACAGTTAACCAAACAGCAAAAACAAAAGGTGAGGGAAAAAAAAAACCCAACAAAATTCAGAAGAGCAGAGACCAACATCCTGCAGCAAACCACTGAAAGAGATGGAGATTTTTGGCACTAGTTTGCCTTTTGCAGAGCAGTGACTGGCTCGACCAAAATTTGGCTGACTGGCTTCCATATGACCTGTGAATGTACCTTGCACAACAGCCCTGCTGGGCTCACATATATATAAAAGAGGTTAAGAGAAGAAAAGTCCAGAAAGAGACGACTATCACCCCAGAAGACAAGCTTTGCTGACCCAACACTATTAACTTTCAGAACCTCATTCAAAGAATAACTACAGAAGATCCCTGCGAAGACAAAACTGCAATCCAAGAAAAGGACCAACTTAGAAGGAAACCCCAGAGTTATGCTTTCTGGTAGGTGTGATACCTGAACAGGTCTGGCTAAACTAGATAACAGTGTTCTTACTTACCTGGAGATAACCTCCTGCAGTGGCCTGTTGCTAGAGAGATTATCCTGTAGCACTAGAAACATGAGTTGCAATGTGTATGAAAACAAAGCCTCTCATTAAAAACATAGAATCATAGAATCCTTAAGGTTGGAAAAGACCTCTAAGATCATAAAGTCCAACTGTCAACCCAACACTACCATGACCACTAAACCATGTCCTGAAGTGCCATGTCTACACATTTTTTGAACACCTCCAGGGATGATGACTTCATGCCTTCCTTGGGCAGCCTGTTCCAGTGCTTGACCATTCTTTCAGTAAAGAAATTTTTCCTAATATCCAATCTAAACCTCCCCTGGCGCAACTTGAGGCCATTTATATATTTTCATTATTTATGGGGACTATGAGACATCTATCTCCAGAAGTAAGTCAAAGTATACCACAGAAGGAACAGGTGCTTTTGGAAAATCTTGTACTACCTCTTCTGCACCAAGCCTCTGGTGAAGCACTCAAAAAGCTCTGCCACGTGGGTCTTGGGCATAGGTATCACGTCAGGTAGAGCAAGTACCATCCAATGCTGAATTGTTTAATACAGTGTCAGATCTCTTCCTGTGAATTCAGCTAGTATAAGATTTGCTTCATGTTTTGAAAACTTGCTTGAGCAGAGAGGGACTCCAAAGCAGCAGTCCATGCTTAGAGCTCCCTGTTTCATTTCATTGAGGCAGGTAAGTAGCAACTGCAATTTTTTAATTATTCAACACGTTTGCTGGTTATGGTGAAACCACCAGAAAAGTCAAAACCTGAATATACTTGCAAATTAAACTGCCTTCTCATACTGATGATTATTACTCGGCCGTTCTAGGTTGAGACAGTGGGAAAAAACCCTTGAATTTCCATTGTCACTGAAGCAGCTGTGCCATGAGCAGAAAACCTCAGGCTGCAGAGGGGATGCCCACTTGCAACCTTTTACAAGTCCTAAAAACTCTCACTGTACATAAGGTTTTCAAAAACTGAAGACGAATTACATCTTTCCTTTGCACAATGCTTGTTTGAATTACATTCTACTTCTAATACTACTTTAAAAGCTTTTTTTCATAAGGTTACTGTTGTTCTCACAACACAGCAGACCAAGAATAATTAAAATCTGAATAAATTCTGTTTATTTTCCAGAATTTACCTGTTTATCTAAAACCATGTGTGCTTTAGGAGAAATGGCAATGTTAGTTACTTCCTGCCCAAGCAAAATGTAAACACTATGTATTATATTACATTATATCACAAACTTTGGTAACCAGTATCTCCCTTCAGGAAAAACCGCACATGTTGCCCTCCGCCTTTAACAGGAACACATGGATTCCAACTGCCTGCCATTAAATTTCAGGTTTTAAAACCTGCAAACAAACATACGGTAGAAGTTAAATTATGCACTGCTGCTAAATTTGCTATGTGTGCTGCAGGAGGATGGTCTGAAACAACAGTGTTAATGGTTTGACATTTAAACAAAAAATAAACAAATAGAAAATACAAGCTCAAAATGATGCCCCTTTTTGTCTCCTTTTTTCTATATGCTGTATCTCATTTCTCCTTGTTTAACTATCTACCCTTACTAAGAACACCGCAACCAGCCAAGAATTTAAATAAATCATATTAGTGAGAAATTTTGGGACACAAACCAATGGGAGCCTTTTCTTGGCGTTTGGAGCAGGAAAGCTGCTGTGGGGCAAGGCAGGAGGAGGCAGCAAAGCAAGGCAGTGTGAAGGGAACTTGCCATTAACTTATCAATTCCAGGCCTTGGCTTTCTAATTGACAACCTCAGGGCTACTTTCATCACTTGTCGACTTCAAACCTACACTCAATTTTTCCTTTAGATAATGATGCAACTATAACATAACGGTGTTTCTGACATATTGCAGCATGTAGCAGGAGGAAGATTTCCTCAGTAGCTTAGTTCAACAGGAAAGGAAAAAACCCCAACTGTTAAAAGGTTTTCACATCTATCAACTTCTCAAAGAAACAATCAGCAAGAAAACAGATTTTATACTTACAGTATAGTCACTGTTTGCTACTGACCCAATCCAAAGCACCTTCAGTGCTTTAGTATTGCTACAGATTTAATAAAAAACAAGCAAATGTTTAATACAATAAGCCCACAAAGCACAGATTCATATATAAAGCCTATATAAATGAACCCATAAAATACATGACAAATTAGAGAACTTAAATGAAAAACACTACCAAAAAAATGTCATTAAAATATATTGATGACATGCAGTCTAGAAATTGTATATCCTTCCCAAAGGAAATATAGAAGTAACAGGAACGCTGCCACGGATACATCCCCACAGAGAGCTGGAAAACCCTGACTCCCATCCTCCTGCAGAAATCCAAGTGGTTGCTGAAGGCAGCCAGACCATTTGTGAAGAGTAAGGTACTCAGGTATGTTTATCATATTTTGATCATAAAGAAAAAAACAAATAAATTTTGTCAAGTAACAGCATGTGCCCTGGCAACAAAGCATCTAGCTCTAACATAAACAGTCACATAACTGCCTTTTAATTGTGGATATAAAGTTTTGAGTCCTGCAGTCGACTCTCCAAAGGCCCTGGGGTCATACGAACCTCAGTGCAGTGTTTGGGGCCCCAAGCATGTCAATCCAGGCAACAACAGCAGCGTCAGAAAATGGAATAATACCAATGCAATTCTGAAGTGCAGCTGCTTCTCTGGCTCCTATGTGGCTGATGTATGGAGGGATGGCAGTGTGGGTACCAGGCCATGTAGCCAGTTGCTGCTGAAATCAGTCTGTGTAAAAATGCAGGTATTTAGTTAATACAGATCAACAGATCAGTCTGTGAGTAGACTTGACATACAACTGGCCTTTGTCTTCACTGGAATTTAAGCTCTGATGGTGCAAACAGGCACTCAGGTAACTTCAGTCAAAGGACATTAATAGGGCCATGATTAGTTGGCTTACACTGGCTGGACTAGAAGAGTTCAGCCCCAGCCATTTAAGATTACAGATATGGATGCCTCCTTTCTAGGCAGCAATTGCTACATTTTGGTCATAAACCTAAAAATGATCATAGAATCATCTAGGCTGGAAAAGACCTCCAGGGTCATCTAGTCCAACCTTTGTCCAACCTCTCTGTAACCCCTAGACCATGTCCTGAAGTGCCACATCTACCCATTTTTTGAACACTTCCAGGGATGGTGACTCCACCACTTCCCTGGGCAGCCTGTTCCAATGGCTAATCACTCTTTCAGTAAAGAACCTCTTCCTGATACCCAATCTAAACCTACCCTGGCGCAACTTGAGGCCATTACGTCTCATCCTGTCATTAGTTACATGGGAGAAGAGACCAGCACCAGCCTTGCTACAACCTCCTTTTAGGTAGGTGTAGAGAGCGATGAGGTCCCCCCTCAGCCTCCCCCTCTCCAAGCTAAACAATCCCAGTTCGCTCAGGTGCTCCTCATACAACATATTCTCCAGACCCTCACCCGCTTTGTTGCCCTTCTCTACACCCGCTCCAGCACTTCAATGTCCTTCTTATACTGTGGTGCCCAAACTCTCATTTAAGGAATGACAGGGGAGCAGGTAGGCAAAGCAGGACCTGCTCCAAGAATGAATACCGGACTCAATGTCTTCTTGGGCTGCTGCTCTAGTCCTTTCAGGCTTTCTAGGTCCATAAAGATGCAGCAGATTATATTGCCTGTTTAGAGCTGCAACGATCAGTTTTATGAAGACTAGGTATGCTGGCTTATCACTCACCTTGATGAAGACCTCTCTTCATCAGGTGTTATGCACATGCCTACTCCCTCTCAAGCAATAAGGAGGCAAGAGCTCTCCCTACACAGTGCCTGCCCACAAAGGTCACGGGTTGCAAAATATTACTAAAAAGTCAGAAGAAACTTATTTTATAGCCAAATTAGCAGCTCAACAGAACAGTGGGCTATAGTAGGAAAGATTATAAGCCCAACAGCTGGGCAGCACAACTGATAAGGTTCTTTCTGGGCCCATTGCCTGGGATGTTTTGGGGGACAAAAGAGATAGCAACACGAGAAGTGTGAAAACCTAGGCTACTACATTAACTACTAGAGGCAGGTGTTTTTTGCTTTTTTTTTTTAAACCCAATCCCCACCACCTTTGCAATTTTGCCACTCCAAGGCTGTAACCAGCAGTAGAAACTGGTTCCCTTTCAGGGTTTGGAGTGCGGGTTTTACAAGCCTGTTTTGCCTTCCTGCAGGCACTTTGAGCTTATAAATGGCACCTTTCAGTGTCCTGAATTATGAAGGGCAGCTAGTCCTGAATTCTCCTGTCGCTTAATGATCTCACATAAAATGAGGTCCACAAAACTTTTATTACCGCTGCAGTTCAAATTTGCAGGTGAAGAACCACCAGGGAAAGGATGCGGACATGTCTCTTGCTTTTGCTCTCCTAATTTTCCAGGTGCAAGAAAGTTTCCCACTTGGGCTTGAACAATTAGTTAACTCTCAAAGCAAAGCCTGATCTAAATAAAAAGACTGCAGTATGTTACCTCGATAAGCACTGGGAAAATCCAAGGGGAAACCACTTGAGAGCAACACACGCTAGCATCAAATTTAGGTTAAAAAGAAAAAATTAGATTAAAAAAACCCCTATTTAAGCATTTATTTACTGTTTGTTGTTTTCCATCTAATTTTATTCTCTTATCACCACTAAGTGTGCCTGACACTCAAGGATTATACATAATATTTAATTAAGACATGAACTGGTTCTTCCTCTATTCTGGTAATAACATCCGATGTCTGGAAAAACATACTGTACCATAGCAGTCCAAACAAAAATTCAAAAGAAAGTCTTCTTTAAAAAAAAAAAAAAAAGGATTTTGTTTGTTATATAAATGTAGGAGTAATTTGTAAAGACTTAACGATTCATGGCATGCCAAATACAGTGCTAATGGGCTTTGGGTTGTGCTTTTCATTTTTGTTTGATTCTTTTTCTGCTAAAAACAATTACTAGAGGCCATTCAAATGCCACTGTATAAACCAGGAAACCTAGTAAAACTGTAGGTAAAATTGCCATTTTGTTTCAAGCATGGCTCAAGAGTCCAATTCACTTGTTGGCGAGCTGTATATTTCAAATAGCTCTTGCATCTCCTCCAAAAAGGAAGCTGGGTAAAATGCTTTCAAAAAACACATTGACAACATTAATTAATGAAAACCAACAATTAAAGAGCATAACCTCACCATTTAATTCCTGTCTTCCAAGGACGAAGCAACTTAGCCTTTCTGTTTTCTTCTCCACTTTCCAGTGAAAGGTAGATACACTAGCAGAAATAGAAGCTCTTCATTCTCAGCACCTCTTTAGAGGATATGGGTGACCATAGGAGCATAAAAACCTTCCTGGGGAGCATTCTTCATCTTGCTCCTAACAGCACAGAATTTTTAAAGCCTATTAAAACACTATTTAGTCATAGGTGTGCAAGTTCTGGGTTTTTTTTGTGGCCTGGTTTCAAGAAAAACAAAAAAATCAGTGGAAATTATGCTTATCTTTCATCATTCAGTTACACAGATCACCACCCACCTCAACTACTGACTAGATAGCAAACATTGTCCTACAACAAACCTTGCCATTTGCCACAGAATCACAGAATGGCTTGGGTTGGAAGGGACCTTTAAAGGTCATCTAGTCCAAGCCCCCTGTAATAAGCAGGGATATCTTCAACTAGATCAGCTACATCACATGTTAATGCTTCAGTCTAATGGAAGTCCTGCCTTGATCCTGCTTTGTCCAGCCCCTCCACCTCTGCTTCTAGGCCTAAGAATACTTTCAGAAACCTAAAAATAATTCAAACCACCTTTTGGATAGGTTATAGTTCTCCTAGCTGGCTGTAGCCGAGCTGCTGCCTGTCCATTTATACCACGGCAAGTCAAGTCATAATCAACCCCTCGAACTTCAGTCTTCCAGGTAATACATGCATTACTCCAAAGGCTTTCAGATGACACTTTAACTAAAAATGTCCACGATGTTGGGGGTTTTATGAAATCATCATAGCTACTGCCTAGCAGCAGCTAAGACTAAAGCTAATAAATGTTGCTGGGAAATAGAAATATGTCTGCGATGAGCTAGTCTCGTTATGCCCTTATTCAACATTGCCCCTCCTTTCTCTGAATAGCATTTTACCAACTTAAAAAACCAACAACATAAAAACAAACACAAAGCCAGCACTCAACAGACTGAGTGAATGAAAGATATTCACGCTAACTAACCCTGCTCTCCAGTTCACCCCTCCAAAAATCCCACTGACAATATCAAGAACGGGGAATCAAACCCCTTTACTACCAAGTCCGCAGCAGATAAAGCAGCAATTGTGGTTATACAGTATTGGAAGTGTAGCTACAACATAGCGTGACAGCTTGTTAGTGTTGAAAATATATAAGCTCTTTGTAATTGTGCCTTTGGAATGCCATCTGTCTTGAATTAACGTCCACCTGGGATCATGTTTCGATGACCAATATGGACAGATTACTGGAACTTTAAAACCTCGCTTTCTTTGTAATTGACATTTAAACTGTTTGAAGTTTCTCATTAAGTCCTTTTTTACAAATTAGGTGCAGATGTATAAAGCTAAATGTACAGTACTAAGGGAAATTAGGTCACCTGAAAGCTCAATAATAAAATGTATCAACTGTTTAAGTGCAATGAGTACATTAAAATTTAGAGATCAACTTTATGCCCCAAATTCTTCAAAGTTTCATCATTTCCCTTTCATCACTGCAGAGCCCCTGATGCCAACCATTTTTAATTAAAAAGGCAGAGAAGAAAGTGCGTTTGGCCACTCAGCCCGTGACAACTGGTCAACCATGGCCCACAAAGGGCTGGAGAAGGCAGGACAACTGCAGCGATGTCCATTTCAGAGGGACAGACAAATCCTATTTACACCAATGATGCTAGGAGATTTAAAGAGCACA
This sequence comes from Coracias cyanogaster, assembly GCA_033124195.1. Taxonomy (NCBI): domain Eukaryota; kingdom Metazoa; phylum Chordata; class Aves; order Coraciiformes; family Coraciidae; genus Coracias; species Coracias cyanogaster. The sequence goes on along the minus strand of JAVSBS010015721.1, from coordinate 2,894 downwards.
GGGAGACTTGAGGGGTAAATAGAGCACTGATGAGAAAATAAGGGAAAAATTATGAAGGGCACTTGTTCAAAACCTGGGGATTCAATAACCATGCAGCTGACCGCCAGACCCACTTGTAGTCAAAGTTCTGCAGACCTTCTGTGCTCCATGGCCTTGCAGGGTGGGAGAAGGAAGCATGAAACAGGCAGCGACTGGAGAAACACCTCCATGCACAGCCTGGCTGACAAAATAAGGGTGAAATGAGTATTCCCTCTTTCCAAACAAGGAGGCTCAGAGAAGCATGAGAAAGGGGTCCAGGATAGACCATCACTGGAAGCCCACCTGATGTGCAGAGGACAGGAGCAAATACCACACTGGGCTTCATCAGCACAAACTCTACAAAGCTCTTAGCATCAAGGGGCTTTTACCTGCTAGAATGACTCTAAGAGACTTCAAGTACAGCTGCCCAATCTCCCCAAAAGGCATGAAAACCCCAGAGACCCCATGCAGCCAGCCTTTACAAGTAGCCAAGAAATACTGCACAAGCATGTGAAGGCTCAATGCTGGAAGGTGCTGTTCCCAAGGGAACAAGAACCTTTATTCCCCATGCAGGGCCATGGAGGGTGGCACTGGGCATCACGATGGCATCCCACAGCTGGTAGCATTTAAAATCAACACCATCAAGCAGGTTTGAAGGAAGGTCTGTTAACCCTCTTTCCCAGAGAAAGGTCTCCCAGGATAAATTAAGACACTGCCTACACAAAATGCACAACTGTAAATCCTTTTGGCACCACAGCTAGCATATCAGTTCTTGAAATAATGCCAGGAGGGATACCCTGTAAGCATGGAGGTGCAATGGAAGAAGCCATCTTCTCTTAAAAGCTGGTAAACAAGAGGAATACACTGTCAACCAGATCTTTTTTGCGTATGCTTAGGCTCCATCACCTCCTCTTAAGCAGGCTGTTTTCAGTATTACTACTTATTACAATTATTTTTAAAAGCTTTTCTGCTCACATCTCCTTATAACTCTATTCTGGTAAGGTACCAGAATTCCTTCTACAGGAGAAGTGTAAACTTTCAGCTGGATACATTGCTGCTTTTTCCAACAAGCAGCCAAGTGACTTTGCTATGAAACTGGCCCTGCATCTGTTTGCAAGGTGAACAGTGAGTCTCATCCAGTACCAGAATAAGACAGCAGGGGATTCTGGTTTCCTTATCCATGGGCTCTTCCTCCATGCTCATACACATCTTCAGCTCAAGGAGGAATTTGGAGAAAAATGATGCGTATTTTTAAAGAAAGAAAAATTAAACCAGCCATATGTAAGCAAACTGCAACATCTGGGAGAGAACAAAACCCAACCAATACAGTGCAGCAAGGTAACAAGGTTTTCCAGGAGGAGACAGCCTAAGGCATTTGCAAAGTGGAATGAGGAGTAACTCATTTGCCACTTGTACTGAATGAGAAAGACTTCTAAGGGAAGTGTATTTGTACCCAATTCTGTTTTGCTCACACATTTTGTGAACATTGTCTTTCATCTGGCTAACAGGTCTGCAGAGGCAGGTACAGAACCAGGCAAGACTGTCCAGAACCATGTTGGCTTTAAGCAAACTAGTTGAGGTGCCAGCGGTGATTAGCTGGACACGCTCAGCTTTGCACCCTGCTTCTCATTAGCATTAATTAGCCAGCACCATACCTCTGCTGCTGCCAGGATGAGAACTGGCTCAGGCAGTAGTTTCACAGTCCTTAATGCTGAGTATGGAGTTGCCAGAGCACGCAACGGGGAGCTTACGTCGGCCCCATGTCTTTCTGCCAAGGGCAGAGGAGAGCAGAGACCCGGTTCAGCAGAAAGCTGGAGCAGCGTGGACCAGTAATACTTCCTTTGGCATAAGACCTCCCAATGAAACTTTAACCTGCCAAAAAACGTTTGAGTGAATTTGAAATATCAGAGCTAAAACTCAGCTTTCTAATGTCCTTCGCCTGACCTAGCAGGAATGGCTGATGAAAGGCCCCATCCTGCAGGCTCTCTTTCACATGGCTTGGTGGCAGTGGTTGCAAGGTAAACTGAGGCTCCATCAAGTCCATCCTCAGAGAGAGGATCACAACACCAGGGACTTGATTAGCAGTGTTCAAGGTGTCCCCCCTCCTCCCCAGTGTGAGCCACTGTCAGGTTCTCACCTCGCCAGCAACATGACAACATTAGTTTAGGTGAACCAAAGTGACCTTGGAGAACAGCAGATTCTGCAGATACGGCTCAACAATTCTGCCAGATAAAGTGTTTTTATCACTAGAAAGTCACACTTTCAAATAAATTTCACCCTGAGGCCATAATCTCGAAAGACACACTTAAAAATGTGTAGAACATAAAATGAGTGATTTTTTTTTTTTAATAGAGGTTCAGGAAAGAAATCCCTCACAGACTTAACACTTTATTGATATTCTTGGTTATAGCTTTACACGTGCCAAGCAGGATCAGCTACTAGCAAGGACCACGATTAATGTCTTTTCCATTTAAACATTGCAACAAAGAATAAAATTACTTCACAGCTAACAAAGGGGAACCCTTTAATTTGCTAGAACAATTTCGGCTCCCATTGCATTAGCACCCTCCAGTGTCCAATCCATGAAAAACATCATCATCACTAATTTGCCAAGTAGACACAAACTTGGAAGTGTGAAACCCAAGACAGGGCAGTGGCAGATTCCTGGGAGGGAAGATGGGAATTGGAGAGGAGAGAAGGAACTCCCAATGCTAGAAGTTGTAGATGACATAGGGGCAGTCCCTGACCAAGATCTGACCCGGGGTTATTACTCTTCTCAGGCTCCTCTGTTCCTAGCAGGCGTGCTGGTGTCTGCACCTTTGGCACGACACGCTCTACGTGCCCACACAGTATATTCCATACTCTGCAGCACTTCG
>JAVSBS010015717.1:22893-38427 GCA_033124195.1 Coracias cyanogaster | reverse complement strand
GCGGCGGGGGACGGGACGGGGCGGGCGCGACGGCGTCGGCGGCCTCAGGGCGCGGGGGGCGCCGGCTGGGGCGTGGGCCGCGCCGGGCGCTTGTGCGGGGCTCCGGCAGCGCGGCGGGAGCCGGTGTCAGCCAAGCGCCGGGAGAAGGGGAGGAGAGGCGAGGCGGGGACAGGTGCGCCCTACGGCGCCGTCCGGGGAAGGCTGCATGGCTCCCGGGCGGGCAGGGGCGGCCGGGCCCGCCTGGGCCACTCCCTCCTCACGGCGGCTCCCCCCGCGCCCGCGGAGGGGGCTCCGCCTCGGTGAGGGCCTGGAGGTCTCCCCGGCCCTGCCGCCCGCCTTCCCGCCGTGCCCGGGCTGGTCGCGCCTGGCCGGGAGGGGACGCGGTACGGGCGGAGGCCCGGGGGGCTGAGAGGAACCGGTGCGGAGCCGGTGTGCTGGGGACTTAATGATTAACCCCCGCCGGCTGCGGGTCTCGCCCGTGCGAGGCAGCAGCCCGGGGCCCGGCCACGGCGGAGGCACGGGGGCGGCCGCGGGGGCTCCCCGCGTCCTCTGAGGGTGAGGGCGAGGGGCGGCGGGCGGGCGCTCCGCTGCCCGCAGCAGCCTCAGGACAGCCGCAGGAAGGGGAGCCGGCCGTGGCCCGCCGGCCGCGGGACTCTCCCGGCACCGGCTGTTACTGCCAGCGGTCCGCTATTCCCTGACTGTGCGCGTGTTGAAACAAAACGTCTTGGTTTTGTGCAAATAAATCACCTTGATCTGGCAGACGTGTCTTTGCTTTGCTCCAGAGAGAGATGGCGGGGGGCAGTCAGAGAAAGGTGGTCCCTGCTGTTTTCTGGAGAGAAAAGTTGTCAGTAGGATGGAAAATCGGCCCGATGACTGCAGCATCCGCTGTTTTAATATGTCCTCGTTAAAGCAAGATCTTGGACATTGTGCTTCTCCTGGATAAGGCTGGGAAATTGTGGCGTGGCTTCTGGTGGCAAGCCACCCTGAAATGTTGCGTCAGATGAATGTCAGAGGCATTCTTCTAGCCATCAAGTTCTGTTGGGCTGTCACACAAAGCTTGCGAAGAGCTTTTCTTCCTTCTGCTCTCTTCCAATCTTCTGTGGCACCTCAAGTCACTGGTCCCTCCAGCGGTACAAAACAGCAGGATATTACCACTTCCACTCCTGCACAGATGTGTTATCAGATCAGCCATCAGTTATTGCATCCATATTTTAACAGAACCCCAGGTGTGCCCATATTTGCCAAAGGGCCCAAAACCACATCGTAAGTACAAATGACAGACTTCAGAAATGAGAAAATCTGTGAGACTCCCAGAGTAAAAAATGTATTTAGCCTAAACTTTCTGCTGCTTCTACTTACACCTCTTCCCTCAACTGTGTAAAATATATTTTCTTCCCTACTGGTTACTCCTTCCAAATACTTCTTTGCTGTTCCCATGCTCTCTTCTTACTTCATATGTGGTGCTATATGCCTCTGTCCATATATGACTTTGTGCATCAGTTCCTAGCATAACTAGCTGAGACAGTTTGGCATCTGGTTCAATGGCTTTGTTTTGAGGTTACAGTAAAACTTCATTTGACTCTCTGACTTCTGTGTGAATCTTGGCTGCCCCGAGTACTTCAGAATTTGGCCCACAAGGATTGGTATTTCTGAAGTACAGTAAAACCACCCAGCTACTAACTGTTGTGTTGAATGTTTTGTGAGCAAAATCCCATCTGCCATTGTCTTTTTTGGTAATATGGAGATAAATGTAGTTATTTGTAGCATAAGAGCAGGATTATTCTTTGCCATCATGTCAGAATATCCTCAATGATGCTAATGAATTCTAGCCATCACCAACACAGGGATTAACTGGTCCAGTCCAGGGACTAGCTAGTTTCCACCATGGGGGAGCAACCATTTGTAGTCCCTTCCTGTTCCTTCAGAGGGCCAGGCACTGATATAATTAGCTTTACCTAATACTGATTTTGATTTTAAGAGCTTTTCAGTAAACAGAAGTTCTCCTTGGACCTAGTAATCTTTTCTGGCTCATACAAACCATTCCCTACTTGTTCTTTCAAAGCCAGTGAAAGATTGTTGTGTGGTGTTACTAGCTTTGTATAAAACTAAGCTTATGTTTGCAGTAGTAATGAAAGAAAAGTAGATAGGCCAGTGCTCCTAAGTAAACACACGATGTTTACAGCAGGCATGCAAACAGGTACATCATCCAGTGCTAATATGTGAGCAAACATATCTACTCTGTAATTAATAGAAATAAGGGATTTTTAAAATAAGTAACATACCATAAATTAAATAGAAAGTATTTTCCTCTGACAGGGGACAGGCAGTACTCTTTAATAAATTCAAATTGTTTTAAAAAGGTTCTATGTGAATTCATTGGCCAAGTAATTTGTAGGGCAGAAAGATCAATCCTGGGAAGGAAAGGGAAATTGACATGTTTGAACTGTTCACTCGTGCAGCAGTTAGTCAAATCCTTTTGTTTTATATAAAATATTTTTCTATAGTTGGCAGTTGGTGTTGTGTCTGTTTACAAAGTGGCAAGGACTGCTGCTCAGCTGAACCAGCCTATGACTCTTGTCATTATGGGCCTGTCCCTCCTATAGATACTAGTGCTGTAGGTGTGCTTGGCAATACGGACAAGTTAGGTATCTTATCCTCTGCCACTTATTCCCGCTGACGTTCTTGAAATTTTTCTCTCATTCAGTCTCATTTTCACAGTCATGGACTGTAGTGCTCAAAGATTTGAGGTATGGACAGAGATCATCTTGTCCATCCCATCCATTCCAGTGGAAGCAAGGCAGGGTTACAGACAGGTAACGTTCTAGCTAGGTGATTCCCAAAATGGTCTCGCTTGTTCTTAAAGATCTCTGGTAATGAAGGGTCACATCATACCCGGATCATCTGTCAATGAAAGATGTTTACTACTGTCAAACTATCTCCCTTTAGCTTGTGTCCATTGCTTTTTTTTTTTTTTTTTTTTTGTCTAAGAACATGCTTACTCTTCTATTTTCATCACCTTTTTGGTACTTGAGGACCATTATCATGTCTGCTTTCTGACTCTCTGTCATTTCATTACCTCAACCAAACCAGTATGATTAAACTGACTCTATCAGTTTCCTGCCCCTCGTTGTGTCTTTCAGTGTTGATCCTGCCTCCCAGCTCTTTTCAACTTATTTGTTCTCTTTGCTTGAACTTTTTTTTTCTTTTTTTGTATCACCATGCAAGTTTTATTTTCAGTTCCTCAGAGTATACCTGTTCAGCAGCCACCATGTCACGCTTTGCTGTCAGGGAGTTCTCAGAGTAATTTTGTCATATTTCTGGTACCTGCATGGTACACCTGTTGTATTTTCTTGGCACTGTGGAATACCCAACACGGACTGCTAAAAACAGCCAAAAAGTCCACAGGTTTGAGGTCTCAAGTAATTTTCTTTGCCACTTCACCATTTTCTTTATAACATCTTTAAAAATTGTGATACCTTCACAATCTTGGAACTAAAACAGTTGCCCTAGATTAGGTCTTCATCTTATATCTTACTTATTTTATCCCTTCTTACCTTCTTTCAGACCATTCCTGCTTCCATCATGTTCCTACCATTCACTTTGTACCACATTGCTTCCATTTTCAAGTCCACTTACCAGTCTGTTGAGCCAGACTTCAACTCTACCTTCGGTGACATCTTTGCTATTTTTTTGTTTATTTACCTGACTTCCCTAGAGCCTTTGCCTCACTAATGCATTCTGAAGTGCCTATTCCAGCATAAGCAAATCATCACAAGTCCATCTTCTGTTTACTGGACCTGAAGTGTGAGAAGTCCTCACATTTGCTTATTGAAAGTGTTGATTTGAAGCAACGGAAAAGGCCTCCTACAAAATAACCAGCACAGAGAGTACTACTCTTTTTTTTACCTCAAGTAGTTAATTCCTAGTTTTCTGTTGTTCGATGTAATCTCAGAAGTATTCATCCTGATGAAAAGGTCATACTTCATATAAACAAAACATACTGCTTTAATTCTAGCTTAGCATTCTTATCCTTGTACTCTCTTCCAAGGCTAGTATCATGGCTGGAAAAGTGTTCTGAGTCCTTTTTAGAAAAAATCTCTGAGCTACAAATGCAAGATTTTTAAATGGATACCATACTAGAAACAAATATTTGGGATCTAACTCAAGTTTTAAGCTATTGTCCATCTATAGCCTCAATGTACTTAGAAGAACGGACTCTTGGACTAACCTGCAGCAAGGACTGCTTTTCTCCCTGCACTGTGCATGAATCAGCACTGTGGGATCTAACAAATAATGCAGCAGATGGGGAGGATATCCTCAGATGATACAGATAGGTGTTCTGTAGGTGTCTTAGGAGTCAAGCAGTAATTTTAGAGCAAGATGTTTCATATTTTGCCTTAAAAATACATATATTTAAGCTAGTAATGCCATAAGAAAGAAAAACCTTTCCCAAAGGCTAAATTTTATTCCCATATTTGTTTTGAACACTTGCTGTTACGGCTGAAAAAAGGTATATTTCAACTTTCCCAGGAAGCTGGGAACATGGCTCCCATCATCTATTTGTCAGGAGGTTGGTTTCTGCTGAGCAGTGCCTTAGGTACAGGGATGGGAATTGCTGGTTCAACATTTCCTGACATTGGAGTTAAACAGTATCGTGCACTGCAAAACTGTTGGGAGGTGAGGATAGGGAGGCTCATGGTGCTTTGTATTGGCCTGGGGTATGATTTTCTCATCACTAACTCCACATTTGAGCTCTTGGTGACTTTATTGTTTGGTACAGGCTGCAGAATAAAGTGAGTCAGAGGGCACTGGGACCTCTCTGTTCTCTTCTCTAGTCCTGGGATTAAGAGATTGACTATCCCAGCACACAACCTCTCCCCAGCTCAGTCCTCTTTTGAGATCTACAAACCCACTCTAAGCAGCAATTATATGTGCTCCAGCTCTTTGCTGAAACAATGGAGGGACACCAAAATCTATTGTGTGGAGGACAATCCTACCCCACATTTAAGCAACCTACTTCAGGAGTGGACAGTCCACCCAAGATATATGATCTTAGCCTTTGGGAGATGAAGGAAGGGGCCGGTGGAGAGCAGGGCTAGCTGGAGCTGTAAGTACCATGGACATTACAACATTGCTAGTGCCTAGGAATTTCTATTATTTTGTGCTGTGATCCAATCAGTATTGCTCACTACTGAGTGAAATTTAAGTTACCAAGTAGAATTGTTAAAACGTATCCACATATATCTGTTTCTTTATTATTTTCCTGTCAAAAAAATACACTTATGGGTTTGTTTGTTTGTTTGTTTAAAATTGCAGTCATTGCCCACAGAGGTGGTAGATGTCCCATCCCTGGAAACATTCAAGGTCAGGTTGAATTGGACTCTGAGCAATCTGATCTAGTTGAAGACATTCCTGCTTACTGGAGAGGGGTTGGACTAGATGACCTTTTAAGGTCCCTTCCAACCCAAACCATTCTGCCTCTATCATTGGTCTCTGAAGTATGGGATACCTCTTGTCTAACTTTGTCTCAGAGTTAGTGTTATGAGTCTAATCTGGTCACCTCAGTCTCCCTTTGTAGTCAGTGGAGAAGAAAAAGGTGTCTCCCAGGGATAATTCATACCAGGCACATTATCCACTGAAACAAATGATCCTCTTGCAAATCTTTCTCTTCCTTGTCTGTACTGAGAGCCTAGGAAGACTTGCTTAGTTTAGGTGAATTTTGTAATGGTATAATCCCACCAATTTTCAACAGATTCCATTTTACCGCCTGGAGTAAATGCTCAGGTACTTGTGCTCTGTAGCACAGCAGGATTTTTTAAAGTAATTTACATGTGAAATATCTTTTATATCGGCACTCAGGTATTGCATCATTTCATCTTTCTGCAGTGTTCCTTTTCCTTGTTGTCAACACAGCTCATTGAAACAAAATATTCTCAACTTTATTCATATGAGTGTGACTTGCAAGTAACAATAACCTCCTTGAGGGATTTTGTGTGTTGAACTGAAAAAGATTTGGAGGATAAATGCAACATCAGAAATACAATTTGGTATTGATCTGTGCTTGTGTAACTTCACGGAGTTTACATAAGTGTTGGAAACTCTTTCACCTCATATCCTCCCCAGACAAATGAACTGCACGGAAGCTCTGATATGGTGTTGGTATCAGGACTATTTGGTAGGCTTTAACACCTATTTCTTCCCAAATATGCTGACAGTACAATAATAGTACAGTATGGTGGATACCAATATTCCACAAGCAAATAATAAAGTAATTTCTCATTATTGTCAGTGTTTTTAATTCTCACTGGCTTGACACAGCATGAATCTACTTCTTCCTGAAGCTCCATTTCTGGTTTCCTCTGACTCATTACAAGGAACAGTTTTAACTACCAACAAATCAAACAAGACAGCTTTCCTAGTTTTTGGTCCTTGCCACATCTCATTGTTTACTTTTTGAGACTATTTTGCTCTTGGTTAAAAAAAATAAATAAATCAGTGCACTAAGCTAAAAGCCCCTGTGCATTTCACCCTGTCACTGCCAACACCTTTCAAAAGGATACAACCAGAAGTAAAATTTTAATCACACAAATTTCTTTCATGAATTAAAGGGTCAAAGCACTGAACCATCCACCATAATCTTAGGTTAATTGTTTCCAATAGTTATCCAATCATTCCTTTTGACAAACTAATTGTAATTATGGCTTTAGATCATCACTCGCTATAAGGAAAAATTATTTGCCTTTTCATGTTTGTTGCAGCATTTTTCTGAGCCCTTCCCAAGGTGCTTATACCTCAGCAACTTTGCCTATATGATTTCTCTAACAAATATGTTTAGTTCTGGTGGCTTGAGTCACTCGTTGTGTGATTACAACCAGTTGAAACCTTAGAGAAAGCAAAGGGAAAAAAAAGGAAGGGTCCTCAAAGTTTTAGCACTTCTCTATTAGATCTCTTTTCTACTTCAGAGGAGGATACTCATATCATCCATTGCTTCCACATAGTGCTGTGGCTTCTCTGAAGCTTGAAGAAAAAGAAGGTGGGGAGAGATGCAAAGGGGATGGTGGGGTCATCAGGCAAGGAAAGGGCCATCCTTAGCTGTGGGGCTAGGGACTTCCACTCAGTGGGGAAGGGAAGAAGCATCCTTCACTGCCCATTGGGGCCAGCATAGCAGCGGTAGTGTGCAACCTGCACTGGTGCCCTTTGCTCTCAGCATGCTCTAGCATGTGACCCCCACTGCTAGTCCTGATGCTGTAAAATCACGCAGATGTCAGCACTAACTGCCCAGGGGGACAACCTTGCAGCTCCATGCTGTGCATGTGTGTGTGTGTGTGCCTGCACAAAAATACCACAACAAACTGATTATCCAAAGAAATATTACCCCCACGCTTGACTACCCTTACATTTTTTGAGTACCCATCATGGCTAATTAACAATTTCACAGCCTGTATTTTATCGCACTAAACTTTTTGAGTTTGTTTTCATAATGCTGAAAATCTTTTCCCAGTCTGGTGCAAAAATGTCCACAAATATTGGCCTGCCAATAACTGTACAAGCAGTGCCAAGTCTGTGAAAGCAGAGGCTTGTATGACAAGTTAATTCAGCACAGAAGCTTAGAGTTGCCTTTGTGAGGAACAGATGCTGGTATCCAGTAGATGGTGATGTTTAATAATGTATTTCCTGCTCTGTCTCCAGCTGATAAAGCCAGACATATCTGGCTGTCTCTTTACATTTGGATATTTTACTTGCATCCTGTTCTTATGATCTTTAAGTGAAAATCCATTCTGTTTTGTAAAGAATTGGACACTTCTGGTTTTCTGCCTGAAGATAAAACTTAAAAAATAAACCAACATTATATATTTGTATTACATTAACCTCTTCACAGTTCACGTCTCCATCATCTACAAACACAGGGAGACTCTACAGTCTGTAGGTAGTTGAGGTGAACTGCAGGTGGGGACTTCATAGTCTGACCTTATGTAGCTACACGGAAATAAAAATTTCCCATGCTTACCACTGTCTCAAGTTGATGTTAGACAGCTATCTCAGGTTGCTTATCTTGATTTTAAATGACCATTTTCCAGTATGTATTTTTTCCTTTGCCAAACTGGGAGAAAATGCTTGTATTCATATAAGTACACGCTCCTACAAGCTTGCAGACTGAACAGCCACTTCACCATTCATATATTTGCACTGTGCTTTGGTGGGCAGCATCTAGGAAAAGAAAAGTAAGGAGGCCAGCCAAGTTTTTCACTGGGCAGCTATACAAACATCTCCAGTTTCCTTGGGAATGGTCTAAGAGTAGAGTTGAGATTACAGAATATATTCACCCTTGAAGAAGTGGCTTTGAGAGTTTCTGCAGATACTCCAAGCAGCTCTATTAGCGGCACTTGTTCTTGTATACCTAGCCTATCTGCAAATAGCTGCTAAATAGGTGTTTACAGAAGCAAACCCAAAGTCATAGGACTATTCTCTTTAGTAAAGCTGACTCATGAAGGCTCTACCACCAGTTGAGTACAGCTCCCTGAAGTGCTGCATTCACAGACAGCTCACCACTGCTGAAAAAAAGGTTGTTTTCCACTTCTGTGTCTCTCTGTCCACCCTATTCCTGGCAACTCATTCCTGCTGCTAACCTTGTGCCAGCTTCAGCACTTCTCAGATGCTTCGGTATCAGTTTAATTTACTGAAATAACAGAAAACAAGACCAGGAAAAAAGAATTAAGAGCTTTCTGATATTTCAATAAGTAAAATCAGCCAGGGAGTCTGCTGAGAGCCAGAATAGGGGTGGGATGATACAGCTGGGACTGAGAGAATGGGAAGGAGGACAGGGTAAGATAGAGGAGGGAGAGTGTATATGAGAACGGAGGGAGCAAGATTTCCTCGCTTCTGCAGCAATATGATCTGTTGAACTGCTTGTGAAACCACAGACCTGTTCATAGTTGTCATAGGTGACGTGCATCGGGCAAAAGGTGCCTTTTATATTTATGCAGCCTTCTTTGAGCAAATGCTCTCACGCAGTTACTACCCAGATTCACAGCTCTTTAAAGTATAACGGACATCTCCCTTTTTTTTCTTTTTTTTCCCTCTTTTTTCTTAATCATAGGCTTGACTTTACATCTTTTATGGAATGTTACCAATGTTCTTCCTGCTAGACATAAACAGAAGCGTGCTGCACTAGGAATCTACTACTAGGAGTGGGTGTATGAGTGCTATGAGTCTGGTGTTCTGTTGCTTTGGATAATTCTGTTTCTCACACCAGAAAATATTATTTGCTTGAGATTGGTCAACCATACTCTACAGAAAGCCTCAGGGACAAACACCTGGAAGTTGCTCAGGCTCTCAATTAACCTGGAAACAAAACCACGGCTTCCCCTTTTGCATATTCCCATTTGTAGCATATGCTCTGTGTTGAGATACAGGAGTGAGGCTTTGAATCTTAGTTTCCTGGAGGGAGAGAGATTCATGCGCTTGCTAGTCTCTGAGTTACGATAATTCTAGTGAGCATTTTCTAAGGTTAGGAACCAAGTGTTTGCAGTCACCTGTCCCTGATTGTCTCTGAAAAAATAGTGCTTGCAAGAGATGTATATATTATAGCCAATGATTTTAAAATTTTGGGACAGAAGAAAAAATTATGATGTTTGTCTCCATTATATATTTGGACAATATTTTTAAAAATCATTTTTACTGTATTATACTTAATGACAGACAACATCAGAGCAAGTCAATGCATAATCAAGAGGCAGTAGTATTCTTCCCACTGCCTTCAATGGGCTCTTGATTAAGTCCCTATTTAAGTAAACAATAGATAAAAGTTCAGCTTGTCGCATGCACACAATCACAGAAATACTGTGCTCTAAGTAAAATCACAAATTCCTGCCAGTAGCAGATTCTGGAATCTGCTCAGGAGGAGAATGAACTCTGATATATGTGACAGAGAAACAATGTTGCTTACTGTCAAAGATCTCTTCTCTTCAACTAGAAAGTGGTCACACTGTTTTCAGAGCTTCTGAGCATAAATACTGGCCAAAGACAAGATCCTTGGAAGCTGGGATAGTGGACAAAAAGCCAGCCATGCCCTGGGGAGAGCAAGTGTGACGCCTCATGTGCCACAGGGGATCTGTGTTGATACAGGTTGCTTGGTGAAAGGATGCTAGATATGCTCGGTAATGGTCAGGTTCCTGGCGGGCAGGGTGCTTTCCAAACCACTGACATTATATAAGCAAGCTTGCTTATTTCCTACTCTGTTGAACACACTACGTAAAAAGAGACTGAGTATCTCCTCAGCCCCAGCCAGCCTCAGCTAGTCCTTTCCTTCTCCCAGAACACCTTCAACACCACCTGTTCAACCTGCTACATGTTTTGAAAACATCAGAAAGGTCTTTGCTGTGTCTCTTATCAACAGATTAAGTGAACAGAACATTTGTGCAGGATTGAGCACTACATCCCGCTGCAGTCTGAACTAATGTATGCTCGAATTAATAGTGTACTGAGGTGACGGGTGGGTTATTATGATGGTACCCGGTAAAGGGTGCTATAAAAGATGGTTCTTACTGCTTGCTTTTAGCATGTCTGATTTGCCCTTGGAAAACTCACCTGCTTTGTCTGTAAAATAGTCAAATGGTTCCTTGGGTTCAATTAGCCTGAAAATCTTTTGGGGGATGAAGTGTTTCTTACTGTGCCTGGTACCTAATATGCTTTAGATACTTATAGTCTGAAACTACAAAAGTAATACAGGTAATAGCATGGGATGATATTTATGAAAATGGCCATTCCAATTACCTTGCACACTACAAAGAAGTTCTTAATTTTTTATAGGCATAGGTTTTTTCTGACTTTTCCATGCAAACTTCTTATTATTCTTTATAAAGACTCCACAAAAGATTCTCTCATAATACTTTTATTTCTACAGTAATGGGAATCCCACAAAGAACTTTGTTGATGTCACAATGCTTTGTATTTTGGGGTGAAAAATGAGAAGATCAATCTTTGGACTTTATCTAACTATATTTTTAATTTTTCATATATATATGCATATGAACTTGCAGAAAACAGATATGGATTTATCTGCTTGTTTATCTGAATTCAAATCAAATGCTTCTGCTACACTTCATTAAAAACAAGGCACTTGGACATGCACTGTTTACAAATGAGAAATAACATAAATAAACCAGACTGGATAAGGGTTAGACCTGCTGAGAACAGGAAAGCTCTCATGGGAATGAAATTCATGATGGGAAGCTCTGAAGATTATGTTTCTTCAAAACATTCTGAGTTGGATTGATGGGGTTAAGCAATTCTGACCCTAAAATTCAAATACAAAACTTTTGTTGAACAACTATATACATACATTTTATGCATGTAGGAATGATTTTTTTTCTCTGATATTTTATTTAGCACTTTACAGGCATATTACTGGCTACTGAAACAGAAGCAACTTCCTCAGATCCTCTAATGTAGTCCTGGAAAACAGTTTGAAGTATATTTAAAATTTCTGTGCCTAAGTTAGTCTTCAAACAAGGATATTATCTGTAATGTAAGCAGAGAGGAAGCTGTGTACTTATGGGAAAGGGGGTTAGGAGAGAGATTGCTGATGATGGTGCATCTATGTAAATCCTCTGAAACAGTTTTCCAATTAGTGAACATAAACCAGAGAGGGTTCCTTTTACCGTCTTTACGTATCTCACAGAATAAAATTATTTTTAAAGTGAATGTTTGTTTGAATATATCCACTGTACTTAGATTTTGAAAGTCTCTTCAATTTGTGTTTTCTGATTACGATGTGGTTACTATGCCAGAAAATGAAGTGATTCCAAGACCACAGAAGGATGACTATGGGCAACCTCCAGGGGTCAGAGTTTGGGATTTTCTGTGCCAAACTGCTATAGAGAACGTCACTCTTAGTGTAGATCACTGTCCAGAGGTGAACAGGCCCAGGATGAGCATTCCTGTTTCTCAAACTCTTATAAAGGAATTTTTCTGCTGTTGATAAGTGGTAGGGTGATACGACAATCATTGTCTGGCTCAGAAATATCTACTGTCATATAGGGCAACTGGGAAAAAATTAAATGAAGTTCACACATTCACCCATCTCTTCATTCTACCACCCTTCAGAGAGTGGACTGTTTAAAAAAGTTCTCTCATTAACAAGTCTTCTTAAAGCATTTCTTGTAGGGGGAAGGGGTTTTGTCTTGCCTGTCATTTAACTATGGACTAGTCATTTAGGTATCGAAATCAAGGCTGTATAATTATTACTCCTAAGAATATTCGCTTGCAATTACAGTTGATTTTTTTATTTTTGGGGGTTTTTTTGTACATGAGAAGCAATAATGTTGCCACTGTAGTATCGGAGTATTTAAATACAACAAAGTTGTCTTCCACTGGCATTCAAACTTGACATTTCATTGTCTACTACTCTTTATGTTTGAAATCAGTTCACCAGTGAGCATTGAACATTAGTCTGTGATCAAAACGTATGATCTGTGCAAGGACAGAGGATGGGAAGGGTAAGGAACTGTTTGACACACATATACTCAATGATGTGTCAGGAATACTATAATACAGTAGACAGTCATGCTCACAACAAAATAATTCTGTAATTGTTTTCTTTGTTCTAGCTGCTTGTTTTTGTTTGCTACTTGGATGCATATGCAAAGCTAGTATTTCTTGCAGATGAACTACTACTTTTCTTTCATTCTTCCATTAACATTTGTATCTTAATAATGCAATGCATATATTACATTGCCATATATTAAAAATATTGTCTTCAAAGATCTTGGTAGTTAACAGACTGCATTGTATTTTGAATGTGAAGGCATGTTGGTGCATTCCTAAGCATAAAAGTCTCACAGTTAATCTGAAGATCTGTCATGGTTCAGTCCTGGAGGAACTAGTGTAGCCAAAACACCTCTGTAGAATTAAACTGTGAATTACTCTGGTGTAATTCAGAAAATAATTCAGTTTTCTGTTTCCTAATTTCTCACTAATGGGATAGGACTAGATGTGATACCTGTGCAGAGACCTTTCTTACTGCCTCACTTCTTGGAATCAGGTAATTATGAATCACCTTTCATTAACCTATAGATATATTCACAGTCTGTAATGGGAGCTAGTGGAAATGCTGCCTACCATCATCATCATCATTATCATAATAATATTTTTATTGTGGCTGGTTGATGATTTATGAATGCTTGTATGTGGAAATAATGACATTACCTTTTAAAAACAAAACATTGTCTCAAGAACAATGAGAACACTTTTGCAGCCTTTCAGTATATGAAGGGGGTATCATATACTTTTCTTCCAGCCTAAGTTATTCTATGAGTCTAAGGATCTGCTGCCCACATACAACTTCTTAAACAAATCTTATAATAAGAATTCCGCATCCGTGTAAACAAGAATGTATATTCTGTAGTTTTAGACAAAACTACATCTGTAGCATCTGTATTTTGATGTATTTGAGACAGGTAAAGGATTTAAACAAGTTTGCATATTAAAGTTACTATTAGTTCAGAGTATAACTTTGGCATTGATTACGAAATCACAGTCGCAGTTTCCTTAAAATCAAGACTTTTTAAAGTTTATGTTTTGGTTTTCTGTGGTGCTTTTAAAATATGATTTTACTTATCACTAGGAATAAAGAGAAAACAGAACTTCCCCAGTGAGTGATGGAAATCTATGTAAACAAGTTGATGTGTAAAAAGAAGGAAACCATGCTGATTAAAAAAAAAACCACAAACCAAAACAGATGGGAAAACACTACATGCACTGAACTCAAACTCCTGAAGTTCTTTTTTCTCTCTGCCCCCGCTGGAATATTAAGCTGATATAAAACTCCTTGCTGTTGAAGGAAGAGAAATCTATAGAACAGATTTTAGAATGGGTCTGTCTAACAGAAAACACTGGTAAAAGAAGCAAGCTTTTAAAAATAGGTATTTAAATATACCTCTAGGAAAATGCTAACTTTCTTCCTTCTTTTTCAAACAAAACTTCCTTGCTTTTCTATAAAATCACACAATTTCTGTCTTGCAGTGTGGCAATAACTATTTCATCAACATAGGTTGGAGTACCTGGAAATTGCAGGAAACTGAATGCCTGAAAATCTACTCTGGAGAGATATAAAATAAAAAGCTGGAAAAAAAATCACATAGTTAATGCATTTTTCTTTCTTTCCTTGTTTGTTTCTAGTCAATCCTTGCTGTCTCTGGGATAGCTGCTGACATAACTTGTTTCTTCTTCCAGTTGATGAAGGTAATGGCTGTTGTTCTACTACCATCAGCTACAAAGGCTGCATGGTTTCTAAGATATTTAATACCAAACTTAATATCATTCATGGTTTTATGTACTCTTAACCACTTTTTATTATACTTCTAAAAGAAGTGGATAAGCAGATTGCTTGCTGAAGTAACTGCAGATTAATATTTGTGGTATGTCTTCAAAGAAAATTTATTTTCAGGGAGCAGTAATTACTTTTAAAAAGTCTTGTTTCCTCTTTTCTTGTTAGTCAAACTTAGTAATGCAGTATTCTTGTATATGTGAGCTCTTCTTAACCAACAGCGCACAATATTCTGTAGGAAGTGTGTAGAGTGGTATGGTATTCTGCAAGATTTTAAGAATGAACTTTTTAGCAGGAAACATTCCCAATGGTTTTAATTTGTGAAACTTTTTCTTTCTAAGTCTTTAACACTGAAGATTGAAGTCAGTCTCCAGAGTGACTCCTGCAGATTTACTGTTTGGGGTTCTTTTTCTTATCTGAAAGGAATTTTTATGAGTGTCACCTGTTCTGCCTGTACTCTCTTTGCAGATGTATGTTTACTTTTATAACACAATCAGTTAAACCTTGTAAAGTGAGCTGATCTTTTAAGATCTCAAAAGAAAACCAAAATAAATAAAAAAGTTCAGAATAAGGGTGACAATGACAACCTTGAATCAATTCTCAAAAAAGAAAAAAGACAAAATAAGTTGGGACCTGAAATCCTAGGCTCCAAAAAGTTTTTGTGTCAATTTTAAATGTATTTAAGCACTGAACCTGAACAGAGTTAACTAAGGCATAAAACCTATCTACCTCCAGGAATCCTAGTCATTGCCTTCAGAGCTCCTTACAGCTGAGTAAGGAGCTCCTAATTGCTTACCTCCTGTACAAACATAAGGAGATTCAGGTTCTCAAAAACAGAGTCCTCCAAACCCAGCTGGCTAAGCAAAAGTCTGCCTACAGTAGCCTGTAGTGAGAGAAGACTCAAATCCCACTTGACTCTTCTACAGTTTGGCACCCATGGACATCATCCCCTCTCCCCAAAACACCACTGGAAGTAACATTAACACCAAATCGCACAATAGTTGAAGGGACCTCCGGAGATCATCTAGTCCAATCCCAAAATATCTTTCTCTGTGTCCAATAGCTCATGTTCAGGGAGAAGGTACACATATATGTACTTGCTCGGAGATGTGGTTTCAAGACAGTGACAAGATGGGGACTTATATGAAATCAGGACAAGTGAAAACCAGCCCCTTCCCTGGTGTGCTGTTCTAGATCCTGTCAGGCAG
>JAVSBS010015717.1:0-18981 GCA_033124195.1 Coracias cyanogaster | reverse complement strand
TCAGCCTATCGTCATATGAGAGATACTTCATTCCCCTGATCATTTTGGTGGCACTCCTCTGGACACACTCCAATATGTCCACATCCTTCTTGTGCTGGGGGGTCCAGAACTGGATGCAATACTCCAGAAGAGCTCTTACCGGGGCAGAGTAGAGGGGCAGAATCACCCTTCTCGATCTGCTGGTCACAGTTCTTTTGATGCAGCCCAAGATGTGATTGGCGTTCTGGGCTGCGATTGCACATTGGTGGCTCATATCATTTTTCATCCATGAGCACTCCCAAGTCCCTTTCCACAGGGCTGCTCTCCAGTATGTCCTCTCCTAGCCTATACTGACAATGTTGGTTGCCCTGGCCCAATATCCAAACTTCTTTTTAGAAGGAAAGTGATAAAAAATGTCTTTATCCTTTAACAGTATCTGATGGGATTGGCTTCAGATAAAAGGTTTTCCTTCTGGAATCTAACCCATTAACTTCTCCATGATAAACAACAGCTAGGACAAAGTTCAGCCAGAATCTTAGTATTTGTTTCCTGCACGATATAGTCTCTCTTTGCTTGACCAAGCTACTGACAGTTGCAAAACTTCCTTCAGCACAAAAGCCATAACCTGTCCAGGTCTAGGGGCTGCAAAGATGGGAGAGGCAGGTGGTTCATTTACAGATATCCACTGTTCTGAAGGTACGCTCAGTTGGTCTCATGTTCAAGCCCCTCTGGCTTCTTTTGCACACTTTGGATTGTTGATTCTTTCAATGGGTATGACACTGTAGCCAAAAATTTATTAACTGTAAATTTACAAGAAGACACCTGCAGTATTACTGTTGAGCTTGACAGGGCCATCTTCCAAAACCCACCTATTCTGGTCCTTCTCAAAGGGAAGCTGAAGCCCAGGTGTAAGAAGTAGCCACTTTGTCATGGCAGCAGGTAACTTCAGGGCATACAGGGGTACTAGGAGAGTATCTTTATCTCTCACAAGATTCTCCAAAGGCTCTGTGGCTCTTAGAGTAGCTCCAGGTTTGGTAGGTCCTATTTTCTGCCTTTGCATAGTCCATTAAAGTCTGCAATCTAGAAATGATGGTACTTCAAGAATTCCCCTGAATCTTATGCTTGATTGTACCTGCCAGGAAATACTCCTACACAGACAACTGTGAAAGTCTAGCAATGCTACAATAATACATCACTAAATTTTAAGCACAGAACATTTTGTACTATACACTAACTTATGTTGCTCAGTGAAAAAGGGTGTTTGCAAACACTTCCAGTTAATTCTGCAGTACTAAATTAGGCTAAGCCATCTCAGTAACACTTCTAAGTGCTTCTCATCGCTAGCATGACATAAGTCTTGAATAAAAACAGTAACAATAAAACCCCTTCCCTGTGAAAATGCATAACTGTATTTTCAGTGACTGTGGCATAAACTCTATGTAGTTGAATTTGAAGCATACCTCATTTTGTGGTGTTTTAATAAATAACATTAAATTATTTGCCAATTATATGTGATGTTTATTTTGTCAACTTCCACTTTCCAAAGTAAGCAAGTAAGGATTTTTGTTTGTAGGTAAATTTTTAGAGATTGGCTAGAGTAAAGTTCCTTTTCTGCTTCTAATAATAAATTATAACAAATCTGAAGTTTCAAATTATCAGTCCTTTATTTCCATTGAGTCCTTAAGGAAATACTTTGTGTTAGGTCCTTGAAAGTTACATTTTATACTAAAGGCATACGTCTGAATATTTCTTGTGGCTTGCTTAAGGAAATGGCTAGCTCCAGTCTCATGCTTTAACTACCTCTAAGTACAGAGAATTTTTACACACAAAGCATATGCGGTGTCAGAGTAATGGAAACATCAAAGTGGAACCAGGCTTTAGGATGCATTACATGGATAGTAAAGAGTGAGTACATGAATATTTGCAAGTGAATGTCTCATAACTCAGGGCTAGTTTCTGACCACAGTTACACTGCTCTAAGTCAAGAAGAAAACTTTTGGAAACACTGAAATTTTGGCAATTGAGTGCAGGAGCAGAATAAACTGTTAACATCATCTGCCTCTGAATGCGATTAGATACATTAAAGAAAATGCAGGCAGCTGTTTACTATATTCCCTGACCCAGCAGTAAGAATGCCACATGGAAAGAAAGAAGGCAAATGAAAGAAATACAAGCTGTTATATTATAACAAAGGAGTGGCTGAATAGTAACTTAATGAGGGATTAACATTTGCATTTGCAAGAATAATAATATGTCTGTTATATTTGCATTTGCAAGAAATACCTCTGTTGCAAATGGATACTCTAATTACAAAGAAACTAGTGAGGAAAAAATCAAAATATAATTATTCAAATATTTATATTGTGTGCATTGGGCTTGTCAGAAAGAATATGTAACAGACATCCCATTTCTCTTTTTTGCTTGCCAGAAAACAGTCCTTGATTCAAATTTTCTGTGCAAAATTCAGATTTTTTTTTAATAAAACAATCATAGGCAACAAACGTCATGACTGACTCCATTCTTTTGAGAGTGCTTTGTCTTACTACCAAAAGAAGCCAAATCTGGAAAAGCCATTATAAGAAAACAGATAAAAAAGCCAGTGTCAAGAACAGAAAGGGATTGTTGTCAAATCTCTGGGTCTTACATATATTGGTATAGTTCAGTGGCATCAATCATGTTTCTTTCCTAAAGAGGTTCACTTTGGTGTTTATGGCTGGAGTTGATGAAACCTCTGCTTCTCTCTTCCCCTAGTTCCATGCTGGCATGGTATCCGATTCCTGCAAATCTGAGGGGAACCAAGACACTGAGAACAGCTGCTTCCCAGTCCTCCTACAGCACAGGAGCTGCTACTCTTGTGCTGGTGTTCTCAGTTAGCAGGGGAAGACAGTGTCCTTCCCTCCTGTTAGAAAACTAGGACTAATATTAGGTTTTCCCACTGTTCTGTGTTTTTCAGATTAACCATTAGCTGATATGGCCTGACTTGTAAATACAGAACCTGATCCAAACCCCACTGAAGCTGTGTGCATCAAAGCCATGAATATTAGCTTATTCAAACCATTTTAATACAAGTATTTTAAAACTTTTAAGAAAAGGACTGAGAAAAAAGCAGTCTTTTGATACTTTGGAGTGGGTTTTTTTGGACCAGAGTCTAAAACATGCTGTGTCAAGGTGGACATTTTTCCATTAATTTTGGGCTAGATTCCTAAAATATGGTCATCATAGCAATATCACTAACCATATTACATGATTGTTTCTTCTCACCCCACACTTAGTTGGCAGGTATTCAAGACAAGCCCAAATTTATACCAAAATATTTGCCATGTGTTTCAGATAAGGTATAATAAACTTTGAACACAGCAGAACAAATTTTATGTCCAACATTTCCTTTTAAACTCATTTATCTTTCTCCCTTCCTCTTCACTCTCACACCCTTGCACCCTCACATTTGATGCGACAGCATTGCTTTCGTACCTTCAACAAAATATCCTCAGCCAGTGAAGCAAATACAAGCACCTTATGAAGTGTGACTAACTTTTGAGTGCAGCCTTTTTCCTTTGCTGCTGTTTATAGATGACATAGGAGCCCTTGTTGGCCCTGCAGCTTGCTTAATTGACTTAAAGCTGGTAGTGAGCAAGTGAAACAGAAACATGGCATTCGTTAGTTTTTTGATACCCTGCTTTGTGATCAGCACTGATATCGCTTTCTCTTGCCAGAATACAGATGACTTCGTGGATGCCAGTTCTCCAGGGGACATTGTTATTGGAGGCTTGTTTGCAGTTCACAGTAAAATGCTGCGTCCAGAAGAATATCCCATCAAGCCAGTAATTCAGAATTGTGCTGGGTGAGTAGTACTGGAAACTACATATATAGCAAAGAAGAGATCATTGACAGCAGGCAGGTACCTCTTATATTAAGATCAACACGATCTGTTTCTCTTGCATTTCTTAGTCTTTAAACAACTGTGGACATTGTGTAAACTGTGTAAATTAATACAGGATGACAAAATATGCCAAAGTTACAGTAAAAATACTGTGGCTGCCTGAGGAAGGGAATCAGCATTTGTTCCTATTTCAGTCTTCATATATAATGAAATAGCCCTTGAGGTTTGTGCTGAACAATTGTTTAATTTCCATATAAATGTTAATTTGTTGCTATATGTCTGAAATACTTTGCTGTGCAGTTGTTCATTGTCTGTTATGAGGTTGCACCTACATGATTTGAACATAGGTGGACTGCTCCATTTTACCTAATCACACATTAAATCATGTCCGTCACTTCACAGGGCAGCTCAGTTGTAATCTATGAAAGTACCTTGCTGACTAAACTGTAATTATTGTTATAATTACTGTAATTATTACACTTTGCGATATAATTGTGGCATTATTTATAGGATAGACTATATATAAACACCATATCATGTATGCATTCAGGTTCAGACTGTGAGCCAGAATATTTATTTTGTTGGCTCCAAATTCCACTGTTCTTGAAACATCCATTTTTATGGAAAGAACACAAAGGAAACCTGGTGAATAACTTAATTTTAAGTGTATAATAAAGCTTTCCTAAGGCAAGAAATTCCAAATATGCATTTTCTTTAATTTTAATACAGGTGCAAATCCTCAAATTTTGTCTGAATTTTACATGCAACTTAATCCCATATCTGAATCTAATAATCAGCTGGATATGCAGGTATCTATCTGGATTTATTTCAAAATTATTATGAAGTTGGTATTTTTGTCAGTTCTCCATTTTTTTTTTACATAGTCATAAAATGTCTCTGGTCCATTTGAAATTTAATTTAGTTTGCAAGATTTGCAAACTTTAGAGAAGCTTGCCTGAGAGGGCGGTTGGTTGTATTGCAAACACTTTTGTGCTAGCACAACTCTGATTAGACAGCTGTTATAATACCCACTGGAGATAAGGGGAATAGCTGTAATAACTTCACCAGGTTTAGAGAGGATTTTAAGAACATTGATGCAATCACCAGAAGACCTCAACCTCTGAAATACTGTCTGCCATTTTGAAACATTTAGTCCTTTCTTTGTTTCATGCTTTTGGTAGTAAGTGAATACATTTTTTAAAATTCTTACTGTGCAGATGAAGTAAATTAGAATAGCTTCGCTGGCTTTGAGAGATGCTTCCTGAAGATAGCATTTGCAAATTTTCATGTAACATGAAAATTAATTCTTTTGTACTTGTTTGGTTTTTTGTGTTGCTTTTTTTTTTTTCAGAAAAAACACTTTTATTAAGCTCTATTTTAAGTTTTTTGTTTATTTTGCTTAATCAAAAGACAAAAATGTACGGTTTCTAATCTTTTGTTCACTAAAATCCAAGCAAATCACAAAAAAGTTACTATCTATGACTTCTCTTCAGTGGCTGCTGAATTCTAAAGGATATGCTCAAAATGAACTTTGCTTCAGCCTTGTTCCCCACAGTGTTTTTCTAAAATAAAACCTCTGTGTTTCCTGACAGCTTTGAAATTCAAATTTTTCTTCAGACACTTGCAATGATACATGCTATTGAAATGATCAACAATTCAACACTGCTCTCCGGAGTCACTCTGGGTTATGAAATCTATGACACATGTGCAGATGTTACAAAAGCCATGGCGTCTGCTCTGAGGTTCCTGGCTAAATTGAATTCTTCTGAGGATGTTGTAGAGTTCAAGTGTAACTACACAGACTACGTCCCAAGAATTAAGGCAGTCACTGGAGCCAGCTACTCGGAGGTATCAATGGCAGTCTCAAGGCTGCTGGCTTTGCAACTAATCCCACAGGTAGGCTTGAGGAAATAATTTCATTTTGGACAGAGGGTCAGATTTGCCATGCTTAGAATAAAGATGCAGTTCTGATCATAAAAACTGCAGAAGCCACGTTTGCTACAGGGCAGGAGTTGGCTCAAACTAAGGACATCAGGAAGAGTGGGATTCAACTCCAAATGGAGGGCTTGATTCACTTGCTTAAACAAAGGCAGTAAGGGCTATGTTATATACCCAAGGCACAGCAAGTGCTGTTTCAGGATGATGCTGGGCTCTTGTCAGCCTGGCAGCACCATCAGTCAATCCTGCTTGGCTGTGCCAGTGTACCTTGGATGACAGTCAAGGACTTTGTTCAGGCAGCAAAGTTACACCCACCATGTCTAGCCTGGCTGGTGACAAATATGACAAAAACCAATCTCAAGCAATAAAAAACAAACAAACAAACAAAAACCATATTTGGCCAGAAATTTGGAAATTCTCTCCTGCCTGAGAAATATTAGATTTAGAGGTCTGTTATAATATGGACAGGAAAGTGAGGAATACTGCCCTAAACTATAGTTTTACTCCTGTTACTCTTCAAGCTGTTGTAGAAAGATACAACTCTCTAGATCCACACTGGTCCTTCCTGAAACATCCTTCTTTATTTATAACCTCTCTAGGACTAGTACAGTCCCACACTTGCACTTAGACCAGTGCTTATATTTTTACTTTCACCATTGTAAGAGAGTTGGGGTCAAGGTCAGGACCAACAAAGAAAAAGGAAATCCACACCATCTTGTGCTGCACCTTGGGTTTGGCACTTTGTCATAAGTTACCTCACTGCAAAGCAGCAACACAGTAACCAAATGTGGAGAAGAGGTAAAACCTGAACTAAACAGAACTGCTAATCAAATCTTTTCTTCTGCAGTAGTAGAAAGTAATAATGACCTCCAGCTCCACCACAGGAGCTATAATAAGTATGAAAATTAACATGCCACACTTGAGCATAATCAAAAGGCAAGTGATGAAACAAAGCTGCACTGGGACTTAGAGATGGAAAAGCTGACCCAGCAGATTTTTCTCATCAATAGCATCTGTAGTCTTCTGACGTTAGTAAGATTTAGTTTCCTCTCCAGACAGGTAACTCTTATTTTGGAAATCTTAGATTTTGGTTTTTTTAAGAACTGTCAAGCAATGTAGGAAATATAAGCATAGGGGGGAAAAACTCCTGGAAACAAGTAGAAAAGGATTGAAGTTAGAGAGATTTAAACAACAATCTTCCATTTACATTTTTCTATCTACATTCACAAGAAAAAGGTAATATATCTTTTATATGAAAGGATTCTAGCATTCTGTAGTTTTGGTTACTGTTTGTTTTTCTGGAAGGCTCTTCAAATAGACTTAACGATCCTTTATAATAACTAAATCTTGAAAACCAAATATATATATGGCAAAACCATACTAACATACTCAGTGATAGGAAAGTAATGCAAAATGTAAGTGTACTAGCAATTTGAATAATCACTCAAACAGTAGTTAATGCTTCCAATGTATTAAATACTGTTTTGAAAAGCATGTTGATGGTATCTGAGCAGAGTAAACCAAAATCCTTATACTAGCATAGTTGTCATATCCATTTTGAAAGGTTTCATTATCTACCTTCACTGAGGTAATTATGTGGATTAAAATAGTGGAACTGGCACTGGGCATGAGCCTGCATCCTAAGAGAACGGTGAGGAAACCTGCCCCATTTGGCTGCAAGTTGTTGATGCTCACTTAGAGGAGGAGGGAGCTTGAGTCAGGCTGGATGAAAGAGCAGTCATGACAACTTTGGATCTCTGGGTGTTCTTTGGAGGAGACCACCTCCGTAATGGAATTGTTCATTCTTCCTAGGTCAGTCCTGCATCATCAGCTGAAATCCTCAGTGACAAAATCCGGTTTCCTTCTTTCTTCAGGACTATCCCTAGTGATTTTCATCAGACAAGAGCAATGACCCACTTGATCTATGAGTCTGGGTGGAACTGGATTGGAGTAATAGCCACTGATGATGACAACGGGCGGTTTGCTCTGGAAAGCTTTGGGGTCCAGGCCATGGGAAACAATGTTTGCATAGCTTTTAAAGAAATGCTGCCTGCCTATCTTTCTGACAACACCTTTCATGCTAAAGTTGATCATGCAATTGAGAAGATAGTCAAGGAAACCAGAGTAAATGTTATTGTTGTCTTTATGAGACAAATCCATGTGCTTGAATTATTTAAGAAGGCAATTGAGAAGAATGTAAATAAAATCTGGATTGCAAGTGATAACTGGTCAGCTGCAGTCAAAATCAGTACAATTCCCAATATCAGAAAGCTAGGAACCATTGTGGGATTTGGATTTAAAAGCGGAGATATCTCCACATTCCAAGACTTCCTGAGAAACCTTCATGAGAAGCCCACGGACAACAACAAGTTTTTAAATGAATATATTATGCTTTTGTCATTCTGTGCACACCTGGAATATCATGATTTTCAAGTGTGCATTTCAAACCAGTCCCAGGATGATCTATTGCAAAATGTTGAGAATAAACATCATGTCTGGAGAGATGATTTTTTGAATGCTAACGTTGAACCAGGATTTATCCATAGTACCATACTTGCAGTCTATGCCATTGCTCATGCCATTAAAGGGCGATGCAAAGACAGAAACTGCAAGGATCCCTCTGCTGTCACTCCCTGGGAGGTATGATGTTAACTCTTTCAGACCTCGTTCTCTCTGTATAACTTCTATCTCTTTTTTGCTCCTACATTCCTGAATTTACTAGCTTGGTGCTTTTGCAAAATGACTTTTTATTCCTGTTCCTGTTTTTCTTCACCAATTGAAATCACAGACATAGATCAGAGACCTAGTCATAGAGCAGCAGTATCTAACTGCTGCACTGATGAGAACTAGACTCCCATTTTGTGCCCCATTTTTTTGGCCCATGTAGACGCAGAGACTCCTGGTGCTAAGCCAAAGCTGTGTCCTGCTGTAGGTAGAGAATGATTGTTGCATTTCACATACAGATAGCTAACTGATGGTGAGTAACTGCATACCCACCATCTCCTCCTTCATTAGTGCAATAGCAATGGCCGTAAACAAGTGACCCCACATATGCAGAAGGGATCTTTAGCTGCTGAGCTTCATTAGCTACCCTATCACTTCAAAGAGCACACAGAGTAGGCACCAGCTTGGATAAAGGCTCCAGTTTGTGATCTCCTTGCTGGAACATCTTCCTAGCTGCTCATGTGAGATAGAATAAAATGTACAGTCTATCTACAGTGGACATTTCAGCTACTAATGGTTGGCCCTGTTGCTGCAAACCACTGTAATAGACAGCAATGAGTGCTCTTGAGAGATGGGGATATTCCAGGATAGCAGCATTCACCAAAGAGTTTCAATTTTTCTCTCTCTCACCATTGTCTCTGTTTTGTCTGAATTCACATATTTTCCTCTATAATGAATCTTTACTTGAAAGTGAAAATGCAAAAGGCTATTCCTCCATCTGAGCTTGATTTAGACTGAAGTGACTGGTAGGAAAATCAGACACAGTATTTAAGATGGGTGAGGTACTTGTTATCAAACTCTACTGGGTGGGAAAAGAAGAGGAAAAATCAGACAAGTAAACCTTACTTGACCTTTTACCCAAGAACCTGCTGAGTAGTATTCACTTTTACACACTTTTACTCAGAGGATTAAACAAAAGTTCATTTAAAAGTCAAACAACCACTGAAGCACTCTGATTTGCTCTGACCTCTTATCCTAGGTCAGGGCAGGTCAAACCAAGATATGGGATTTGAAAAAAACCCAACCAGCAGTAACAATCAGGCTCTTACATGAATTTGTAAATGCAAATGGAACAAATTCAGGACTGCTTTACAGGGGATGCAACTTTACAGAGCTGCATTTACATCACTGCTGAATTAAATCCCAAACCACCCAGATTAAAAGTCCTGTTAAGAGGCTAAGATGAAAACTGAAAGAGATAGTTATTCCCTCTGTGCTGTTTTCTACACTAAATTTAAATGCTCTAGAAATTGATATATATGCATAAAGCTTAGGATGCAACTAATCCGTATCACATATCTCCACATACAGATAAATGACAGAGTCATTGGTGTTACAAACTATGCTAAACTAACCCTCAGTTGCATCAAAATTTTACTGCTTATTAGCCCCTTCTGTCTGAAGCTGAAGATGCATTGAAAAAGCTCTGTTCCCATATTGTTAGAGAAATTGGAAAAGTGGAGAACAGACAGATTAAATCACTAGTCTGAGTATATACAGTAACAAAATTCCTATTCAGGCCACATGAAACGTTCAAATCAAATGCAATCTTGATTAGAAGCACACTTTGGTTCTTCATAAATTGGTAGAGATGCAGTGAGAGTATATGAACTCTCAAAAAAATTACAAGTTATCCATGAAAAAATGACATGTTATATACACCATGTGTACTATATACATGTATTAACCAAAGCCTGCTGAAGTAATAAACTTGCCCATATGTTTATTAAAAGTTACAAATATCACAAATGAAGCGTGCTTTTCAAAGGGCAGATTCAGCTTTTCACCAAAACCTTGGGATTTTTTTTCCTGTTAATTAATACCTTTTGCCGGAAAGAGTTAGACCTGTGAAGGGATAAAGCTTTTGCTTCAGTTAAGAACCACAGTAGCTAATGAAAGTCCTTCCATGGTCTCCCCATGAATTGGGATTGAGTTATACATGCCTCGACCTGTCCTTTTCTAGATGCACACAGAACATTTTGATCTTGCTATTTGTGATGAGGGGGACAGAAATTTCTCTCTGTTGAACAGAATAGGCTGCAATATGAAGCTGGACAGTTGCCTTATTAAAGCATGCTTGCTTTGGTGTTTCCTACGATCTATGAAATATGGCCTTGCTGTTTGTTGCTATTGTGCTACTCATCACTTCATCTGAGCAAACTGGCATGTATTGTTCATTTAACCATTCTGAGTCTCACCTCGCAATACACAGTGTCAGTCAGAGTCATAGCTGAAAACGATGTTAGGTATTTCCAGACATGCTGGGGGAGGTTACTCAGAAGCGTATGTTGCCCAGATCGCCTGTAGTGACAGCAAAGTACCAGTTGTTCTTTACAAGAAGGGCTGTTCCACTAGTTCTTGCAAGCAAAAAACTTTTTCTTTCCCATCATTGTACCAGAATTTTCCAAGGCTGGAAAAAAAATACTAACACATGTATTTGAACACATTGCATAGAGTTAAGAAAGGATGATTATTTTGTTAATAGATTTTTAAGGTCAACAAGATTGTCTGAATAATGTAATTCTGTGTTGGACGTAAAATTTAAGTGTTATAAAGATGACTTTTAATTGTAAGATTTCTTTAACTCCTAAAAAGCAAATTTTTTTTAAACTTGATATTATCTTACAAATGCTAAATTATTGAGTTTATCACACCGACATAAAACTCATGTGTGTTATTATTCCTTATACTTTTTCAGCTCCTTGAAGAACTTAAAGAAGTTACAGTCATTGATGATGATAAAGAAATCAAGTTTGACTCCAATGGAGATATGAGCACAAGTTATGATGTTCTTCTTTGGAAAGAAATTGATGGACATATAGAAATCACCACTATGGCAGAATATGATGCAGAGAAAGGTGACTTTATCTTTGAAGATGAAGATAAAAAAAAAGAATTTCTGGATTTAAAGGTAACTTTTAATTTGTTGGCACTACATGTTAAATTTGTTTCATATGTTTTTTTCTCCCTCTAGTATTTGCAACTGAAGCATGTGTCATCTAGAAAATTCTTGTGTTTCCTTATTCTCCTTCTAGAGCAAAGAACCCTCTCTGGGTTTATTCAACCACTTTCATGCACCTTGAGAAGCGTGTTAGTCTGTAAGCAGGCTCAGTGTTTGGAAATTGAGTTATTTCTCCAGAATGCTCTTAGGAGGTTTCCTAAGGTTAGAAGTTATGTCTGTCCTAAGGATGCTACGGCAGTCCCTCAGGACTGCCTCTCCATTTTACAAAAAATTGTCTTTGGAAGGAGGACCTGAACTCAGACCTTGAGAGAAGGTCCTGATCACACACCCCAGAGTGGTGCTTCATGACTTGGGGAAGAACTGCTGAGGGTCAGGAATGTCAGAGGTGCAGAGCAGAGCACCCACTGAGGTGTTTCCTCTTCAGAGTAGCAGAGCAGGGTTTCAAATCTCACTTGTGAATCAGTCCATTCAAATTCCCCATCAGATCCTTCTGGACTTTCTTTGGAGCTGAGCTGCAGCAGTCTGAATTCCATGTTCAAAGCTGGATGAGACACTTTGATTTGGATTTTTTAAATACAGACCATTCCACTGATTGACATTCAGGGCAAAAAAATAGAATTATCAGGTAGATAATGCCCTATCCTTTCAATTGCTGACTGCATGGAAAAAATACAAGAAACATGGAATCTGCAATACCTTTTTTCAGCATCATATTCAGATTTCCTTAAAATATGTTAGATGCAAAAAAAAAAAGTGCATATTGCAGAATTACTGAAGGTTTATTTTAACGTTTCTTAGTACTTAGTTGTGCCTGAGATGATTATTTTGTTGTTGTTGTTGTTCTCTGCACACTGCAGAAGGTTCAGTCAACATGCTCCCAGCACTGCAAGCCAGGACAGATGAAAAAGGTTACAGAAAGTCCACACACATGCTGCTATGAGTGTGTTTACTGCCCAGAAAACCATTACAGCAATCAAACAGGTAGGGAATTGTGATCCAGATAAAGGTTTATTTAGATATTAATACAATTATTTTATTTGGGTATAATGTGTCTTGGCAACCTTGGGTATAACTTTGGAATAGGATTAAAATATTTGTTTGAGCTCAGTTTCCCAAATATAAGTGTATAGCCTATAAAACTTGGTTTAAATGTGCTTTAGAAGACCAAACTTAAAGCAATTAGGTTTTCCAGCTGGGAATAGCTAGTTAGCTAGGATAACAGCATTATCCTTTGTTAGGATGGAAAGTCTGGCTGATTTATCAGTGAGACTGACTCTCATTAAAATAGAGCCTTCCTTCCCTGTCTTTCTGCAGTACACCCAGTCCAATAAGGGAGAATTTTTTTATTATGAGGGTGGTGAAGCACTGGAACAGGCTGCCCAGTGAGGCTGAGGATGCCCCCTCCCTGGAAGTGTTCAAGGCCAGGTTGGATGGGGCTTTGAAAAGCCTGAAGTAGTTAAAAATGTGCCTGCTCACTGCAGGGGGAGTTGAACTAGATAGTCTTTGAAGTTCCCTTCCAACCCAAACCGTTCTATGAGTCTACAAAGCTCAAGGGTTATATATTTTGCTTACCAGCATATTTATTTTCTTACCAGGAAGTACTGCAAAGTTTGACATAACTGTACAGTAATATTTTCTAGCATTAAATATGATGTGTACTTTACCACTGGTTCATTTATAGGTTTAAGAATTTTTTTAAGGGGAATATTAAATATGGAGGAGAGAGATGAAGTTAATAAAATTGCAGTACAATGT
The DNA here is from genome assembly GCA_033124195.1 of Coracias cyanogaster. Taxonomy (NCBI): domain Eukaryota; kingdom Metazoa; phylum Chordata; class Aves; order Coraciiformes; family Coraciidae; genus Coracias; species Coracias cyanogaster. The sequence continues at coordinate 5,743 of JAVSBS010015717.1, read as the reverse complement.
GCTTTCAATATCCTGAGAGCAGAAGGAAATTAAATTTTATCTTTTTAATGCAAATGATTGTGAAATTCCTCCATATTAGAGGATAAAAATTTTAAAGCAACCTTTCAAAGCATAATCTAAAGCAAAGTTTATTCTTGCTGTTGTATTTCAAAAGCTGCCTGTTGGGCAGTTTGGGGGAGAGGGGCTGTTTCTTGTCAAAAATATGTAAAAGAAAGAAACATAGTTCAAATTTTTGTAAGATAATTGATTTAATCTCAAGTCATTGTTCAGGTTTCCATTAGGGTTTGTCTCCGGATCAGCCCGGTCTCTTCCTAACCCTAGCATCCCTTCTCACACCCCTCCGGTATTTCAAGCCTCAATAAATCCACTTCGCAGTTTATTTACTTCAGGCTTCTGAGTTGTCTTCCTTTTTTTTCTGCTTTCAGATATGGATTACTGCTACCGATGTAACAACAAAACCTACTGGGCTCCCATCAACAGCACCACATGCTACAGAAAGACAATCCATTTCCTCACCTGGACCAACTGGTTTGCTATTTTCCTCCTCCTCCTCTCTGCCTTTGGAGTCGTGTTGGTTTTGTCAATTAGTGTAATATTTACTAAAAACTTGAACACGCCGGTTGTAAAGGCATCTGGAGGTCTAACTGTCTGCTATATTATTCTCTTCAGCCACTTCCTAATTTTTTTAAGCACCATCTTCTTCATAGACGAACCCACAGAATTCAAGTGTAAAACTAGGCAAGCCCTCTTTGGCATAAGTTTTGCACTCTGCATTTCATGTATTTTAATAAAGTCACTAAAAATTTTACTAGCCTTCAGCTTTGATCCCAAGCTTCAGAATTTCCTGAAATGCTTGTACAAACCTATTCCCACTGTGGTCACTTGCACTGGAATTCAAGTTACCATTTGCACCTTCTGGCTAATTTTTAGGACACCTTTTGTAGAGCAAAATTTCTCAATCCCAAGAGCAATAATTCTGGAGTGCAATGAGGGCTCTATCGTGGCTTTCGGGATTATGTTGAGCTACATTGCTGCCCTAGCCTTCGTTTGCTTCATATTTGCTTTTAAAGGTAGGAAGTTGCCAGAGAACTACAATGAAGCTAAATTCATCACCTTTGGCATGCTAATTTACTTTATAGCATGGATTGTATTTATCCCTGTCTATGCAACTACATTTGGCAAATACCTGCCAGCAGTGGAAATCATTGTTGTTTTGATATCCAATTATGGAATCCTCTGCTGCACTTTTCTTCCCAAGTGCTATATCATCATTTACAAGCAAGAAACAAATACAAAATCTGCCTTTCTCAAAATGGTTTACACATATTCTACCAAGAGCGCAGGCAGCGTTGCTGTTAGTCAGATTTCTTTGGATTCAAAGTCTTCCAGCTCCCGAGCTACTATCTCAGACTCTTGTAAATCTGAGAAAAACTCTGTGAATGGAAACTGCCATTTCCAAGTGCCTGGCGAGAGATTAATAAAAGGGAAAGCTCTTCCTAAAAATACTGCAAGGACTATGGCCAGGAAAAGACTCTCCAGCATATGATTAGGCAGTGTTAAAGTAGCAGAAGATGAAAAGCCATTTTGGGGAGCCATTTCTCTTTCAGGTCTCTTTCCTTTTTGCATCCCCAAAGAGACCAGGCCACATGAAAAGCCTTCTTCTCTGGTACTTAAGCAGTTATCCATTACCAGATTTGCAAGGCTCTTCTTCAGACTCCAGACTGCTCCTGCAGGCACCATGAGGTGCATTTACCTTCAGCAGTTCCCTTCTTTCCCTGGCCCAGTCACACAGACCTGTGGGAACCTCTTCCACCATCTCTCATCCCCAGGTAAGGCAGAAGCATCAAGAAATTCTATTTCTCACAGGCATGTAGGTGGAAATACATGGGTTTACCCCATGTTTTTTGCATCTTTGATGCATTTTTGCATTCTTCTCCACCTGGCTCTGTTCTACAGATCAAACAGAACCCTCTCCCAGCCTTTGTTTGCTAGGATAAACAAACCCAGTCCTTTAGTCTCCACTTTTAAGATAAGCTTTCTATTCTCCTGAATATCCAAAAGCAACCCTTTTCACCTGGTACCAGTGAATCTTTTTTTCACTCCCCCAGATTGCTCACCTTATTTCAGATGAGTGCTGCAGTAGCTTTTGAAAGTTCCTTATATTTGCAAGGATGATAATGAACTGGAGACAGGTCTATATAAGAATTAAATAACTTCTCTGGACCTCTACAGGTATAGGTATGTTCGTCTACTTTTGTTCCCCCATACTCAGGGGAAATACTCTGATTCACCTCATGCACCTCCTCTGATGCATGAGGAGAGAGTGGATTCACTGTGTTTGTCCCCCGTTATCTGCTTAATTGAAGATGTAATGTCAATGTGTAATGACCAAACTTACAAACACTAACTGATTCCTCTCATCAGCCTAAATAATGGAACGACCAGAACCAGCATGAGTACATCCTGGCAATTCTAGCTTTTCTAATACATATGTTAAAAATCTGATTTTCAATAAGAGAATGACAAGACGCCATACCAACATATCAAAGTAGAATAAGGATGAACTGATATGAGCTGCACTGGATGAGTCTTTGGTCTGTAGCTCTATGAATGTAGCTATATGCTGTGCCTACTGTATGAGAGGCAGAAGGCGCATTCAGAGGAGGAGGAATTTTTCTGTTGGGACAACAGTACCAAAGAGCTTTTTCAAACCCTAAACAGCAGAGCTATGTAGCCAATCCAGGACTTCCAAAAATATTTTTCCACATTCATAAAGCCCATAGTCTGGACCATAGAAACTTCTGTGCCATATTACTGTGAAATAAGACTAAATTCCTTGAGTTTTGTCCATGCTTCTGTTTAGATCTGGAATAATTTGGCACTGCAGCAGGTCAAAATAACATTCACAAGACTTGGCATTACATAGACATATTTTATAATTATCATGTACAATATATCTATTTTTCTATAATTCCTATTTGTATATTGCAACCCACGTCTGTATGATTTTTCTACTCATATTTTGTTTAAAAATAACTATAGACCACATTTCAACAATGGACACAGGCAATGAAATTACTTTGATGTGTAGACTATATATATGTAATGTGTATCCATGAAGATATTTTTAAAGTAATTTGAATGGCAAGGGTGCAATTTACATACATATTGAGTAATTCTGTAAGTTCTGTAGCCGATTGGGAGAATGAAGGTTTATGCACATGTATTTATATGATGAATGCTGTTCATACATCAGCTGCTATGAATACTGTTCTGAGTACAAAATTAGGTACCATAACATTAAAACTCCTACAATTTGGCTGCCAATGCAGCAAAACATCTCTCCCCAAAAGAGGGAAGCAAAGCCTAAATTGCACAATGACTGTCAGTAGTAAGCTGGTTAGAAAAGTTAATTTGTCTTGAATGTTGTACCTGTATTTATTGTTTTCAAAAGTGTTGAGCATGCCGTGTCTTGAAGATACATAGAAAGAGGATGATTAAAGCCATATTGTTACTTAAAACTGAGTTTGCTTACTTAATCTCCTTACCTTTCCCCATGAACTTCAGTTGGGCTTGGAACAGCAGCAATATTTGCATGTATGCAGTGCTCCCACCCAGTAAATCTCAGTCTGCTTCTTAAAAAGGTCGCTTAGATTAAAAGCTAAGTATGGTAGGGGATTCCCTCTACAGGACAAGGAGGAAAGTGTCTTGAGGGACAGGGTGTGGTGACAACAGTGTGAAGGTGTCTAAGGAGGTATCTTTAAGGAAAAGACATATGGCAGAATTTCAAGAGTCCTACATGCTACAACTGCCTCTACGGCTACTCAGGTCTGCTGCGCAAAGCACAGTCAATGGTGGGGCTTCGAGGATGTAACAGAGTTGCTAGCTAGGCTTGGCGGAAAAAAAAAGAGATGCTGTACCAAGCTGTGTTGTATGTTTTAAAATACTTCGTTTGCAAGAAGCAAGTGGTCGTATGTAGGTAGAACATAAAAGGATTGTGCTCCCTTATACACAGGATTAAAAAAAAAAAGCTGAAAAAAGGGGTTCATGATGCTAAAGGGAGCATTTGCATGCATTTGCCTGCCCAGAACAGTATTCCAGAAACAACAACTGTTGTTGTCAGGCACAGGGACATTAAATAATTCTGAAACAGATTTTCTGCCCCAGACCACAGAACAGGAATAACCTTCCCAAGTCATAGCAGGGCCTCTCCAGAGCCATGGCACATGTGTGGGGCTGAAGGGGTCGGCTCTTCTTTCCAGCTCAGAGCATGTTCTGCTCACTTACTTCAGAAAGATCTCGACACCACTTCTCAAAATGCTAACATCCATATGTGCCCACCTGTGCCTGTTCCATCTCTGAGAGCAATAGAGAAGAAAATACAATGCTGTCCACAGAGAAGACAAGCATGAAAGTGCCATTTGTTGAGGTCACCAGGAGGCTGCTCTGCGTGTAACCACTATTTAACCTTTTTGAGTTTTTGTATTTCAAAATAGTGGGTCAGTTTCCCACAGATTTATATCATCCATTGTTAATAATGCTAAATGTTTCATTCTGGAGGCACTGTCAGACAGGCTACAATGTCTCTAGAGAGAATTAAGATTATGAAGGACACCAGGTTTTTTCAGGCCCTCCAGGGCCTAATTCCCTCAAGATTTCAGTAGCTGTAGCTGTGCAGTTTCCTTTCAGCTGCCCATAATCTTCAGAGCAGTTCTCTGCTCTGCAAATGCTGGGAACTATTTGTGTGAGCTCCAAGCTTTCTCCTCACAGCTCTGCCGACAGCCAGTGGAACTACAATGACCCTAAACATGTAGGTTACCAGCATGACTAGGAACTAATAGCAGAGTTTGGGATGCTGCTTTTAACGTATGATACCGAGCAGCTCAGCCCACATGTGTCTCCAGAGACAAGGAGCACTGCTTGACACTACACTGCTCCCTTGGACCAGAAAGAAGGCAAAGGCAAAGGGGCTGCAGGCAGACTGTAACCCCAGTATCACACTCTAGGTCATGTCTATGGATGTGTCTTCATCTCCTCAACAAAGTTCTGAAACAGGACAGAGCTGCTCAGGTGGGTGGGCAGGGGTTTAGGGTGCAAAGAGAGGCAAACTCTTCCTTTTTGTTATTTTCAGAAGGATATGAGAAAGCCACTGTGGAGTTTTGATTCAGGGAGCCGGGTTCTTCTGTTTAGGGAATGGCTCATTTGCAAACAGAAATGTTGTGCTGAAGTAGAAAGTGGGAAGATTTTTTATTATTATTATTATTATTATTATTATTGTTATTGTTATTTTCCTTAAGTTGGCACAAGTTAAATCAATTGGAATGGCTTTGATGGTTTACCAATAATAACAACATTGTGTTATTTTAATGATTTTGGAATGGAAACTGTACATGTCCAAATACGAAAACATCAACACGGGTCTACTTACTGAAAATAAAGTAGTTTTTTCTTGTCTTTCCAGAATGAAATATTGCCCAAACAGCATTTAAAAAAAAAGTTTAAATATGGAGGATGCTAGAGCTCACTTTGGTGACAAATTTCTGACTTCCTCTACTCAACAACTTGCTTTCAGAAAAATCCGTTTACCTGTTTCTCCTGCAAATAGATAACTGGAGGTTTTGGCTACAAGCACTTCAAGACTCCTCGTTTGTCACGCTGCTCACAGGGCCTGAGCTGCTGCCGGGCGGTGATCCAGCCATCCCTGGGGAGCGAAGTTTCCTCGGTTCATCCGCAGGCACTCTGT
>JAVSBS010015714.1:0-10431 GCA_033124195.1 Coracias cyanogaster | reverse complement strand
CGGAGCTGAGGAGCAGCCCCGAGCCCCATCCAGCCTCCCGGCGTTCCTTCCAATTGAGCGATGAGTAATTAGCTGAAGTAATTAAGGGTTTTGACGGCGGCGTAGTTGCCGTTGTGCTGGTCGCTGCGGCTGTTCCGCCCTTTTACCTCCGAGACCTTGAGGAGCGACACGCGCTGACGTTCCCCGCAGGAGATAACGCGGCCGCGGAAGAGCCGGGAGGTTGAAGAGCAGCTCCTGAAACTCTTGAACTTCTCCCGTTTGAAGGCCCAAGCGCCCGCGCGGCTCTTGGCGGGCGCTCAGGCCGCCGTGACCTCGCGGAGGGGTGAAACGTGGAGCTCGGCGAACGTGAGGGTGGGTGGTTGAAAGCCAAGCGCCGGCAGGTTCACGGCGGCTTTTGGCTGTCGCGTGATTCGGTCCCAACGGGGCGAGGGGGAACTGGTAGAACCGCATCGTCTAGACATCAAAGAGGACGAGGCCTTGGGGAAGGGTTGTTCCGCCAAGCCGCCGTGTCGCCGGCACGCGAAGTCGTTTGGGTGTTTGCCGCGAGCCGGAGGCTTCGCTGCTCTTGGATTGGCAAGGAAACAATCCCAGATGCCCCGTTCCGTAGAATTGCAGAAGGTTTTGTGTTGCCGGGACCTTCAAAGATCATCCAGGCGCTGATGATCCAGAGCGTTGAGGTTCTGAGCAACCTGAGCGAGGTAGATGTTCCTCCTTGTGTAGGGAGGTTGGACTCGATGACCTCTGGAGGTCCCTTCTACGATTCCATGACCAAGTCCAACTGTCCTGCCGTGGGCAGAGCCACCTGCCAGTAGATCAGGTCTCCTCAAGGCCCATCTATGAGCGATGAGAAGATCTGGGTTGAAAGGGGCCGTTGAAGATGGGCAGGGACGTCTCCCGCTAGACCCCGTTGCTCCCAGCCCCGTCCAAGCTTGGACGCTTGGCGTGATGGGCCATCAGCAACTTCTCTGGCCAACCCGCTTGGGGGTTTCACCACCCTCCTGGCTTCAGGACGGGGAATTAAGGTCCTGTTCCATCTAGGTGGGCTTCCTTGTGTCGTCTGGAACAGGCTGCCCGGGGAGGTGTTGGAGTCACCATCCCTGGAGGCGTTGAGAAAACGAGTAGACGTAGCTCTAGCGGTCAGGGAGATGTTGGGATGAAGGTCGGGCTCTGACCATCCTCGAGATCCCTTCCAACCGTCACGATTCTACGATCCGGAGCTCGAGGCACCTCTCCGAGGCTTTCTGAGCGAGCCTCATCCCTCAGCTCCTCTCTTCTCCAGCCCGTGACCTTCCTCAGCCACCACGACACGGGCGGCTTGTGGTCGGTGCCCACAAAGCCGCTTGCGGCGGCGCTCAGGAAGCCGTCGGCCTCTGCGGTCGCCCGCGGCGGCTTCCGGCGTCTCCTTGGCGCCGCGACGGGCGGAACTGGGGCTCTTTGGGGTGCCCGAGTTGCGACGCTGACGGTTCCTTTCTCCTTTCTCCTAGGGGAGAACGTTGGACGCCCAACGACAGCGGAGACCGGCGAGAACTGAAGCGCTGCCGGTACGTACAGGATGGGAACGACGGATTTCATCACCCTGGCGCCGCGCTGGGCTTGAGAACTTGTCACCCCACCTGCCACTGAGCCCCTCCAGCCCCCTTCCCCTTCCTACCCCACCCCGAGTCGCAGCGGGTGCCGGCAACCCTTCCCTCCTCATCCTCTCGGAAGCGGTCGCCTGAGACAGGATGTGCGGACGATGATGATGGCGAGAAAGCAAGATGTCCGCGTTCCCACCTATAACATTAGCGTGGTGGGATTATCCGGGACCGAGAAGGAGAAGGGCCAGTGCGGCATCGGGAAGTCCTGCCTCTGCAACCGCTTCGTGCGGCCCAGCGCCGATGAGTTCCACTTGGACCACACCTCGGTCCTCAGCACCAGTGACTTTGGGGGCAGGGTGGTCAACAACGACCATTTCCTCTACTGGGGGGAGGTGGCGCGTTCCCTGGAGGATTGCGTCGAGTGTAAGATGCACGTGGTGGAGCAGACGGAGTTTATCGACGACCAGACCTTCCAGCCCCACCGCAGCACGGCCTTGCAGCCCTACATCAAGAGGGCGGCCGTGACCAAGCTGGCGTCGGCCGAAAAGCTCATGTACTTTTGCACTGATCAGCTCGGCTTGGAGCAGGACTTTGAACAGAAGCAGATGCCCGACGGGAAGCTGCTGGTCGATGGTTTTCTCCTCTGCGTCGACGTCAGCAGAGGGATGAACAGGAACTTTGACGACCAGCTCAAATTCGTGTCGAACCTTTACAACCAACTGGCCAAAACCAAGAAGCCCATCGTGGTGGTCCTGACCAAGTGCGACGAAGGCGTGGAGCGGTACATTCGGGACGCGCATACTTTTGCCTTAAGCAAGAAGAACCTCCAGGTGGTGGAGACATCGGCGAGATCCAACGTCAACGTCGACTTGGCTTTCGGCACCTTGGTGCAGCTGGTCGATAAAAGCCGGGGCAAGACCAAAATCATCCCCTACTTCGAAGCGTTGAAGCAGCAGAGCCAACAGATCGCCGCCGCGAAGGACAAGTACGAGTGGCTGGTCAGCCGCATCGTCAAGAACCACAACGAGACGTGGGCCAACGTCAGCCGCAAGATGCAGGCCTCCTCCGAGTATCAGGACTACGTCTACCTGGAAGGAACGCAGAAGGCCAAGAAGCTCTTTCTGCAGCACGTCCATCGCCTCAAGCAGGAGCACATCGAGCGCCGGCGGAAGATGTATCTCGCCATGCTTCCTCAAGCCTTCGAAGCCCTCATCCCGGACCTGGACGAAATAGATCACCTGAGTTGTGTCAAAGTGGAGAAGCTCTTGGAGACGAAGCCGGATTTTCTCAAGTGGTTCGTCGTGTTGGAGGAGACGCCCTGGGACGCCACGAGCCACGTGGACAACATGGAGAACGAGTGCATTCCCTTCGACCTGATGGAGACCCAACCCGCCGAGCAGCTCTACGAAGCTCATCTGGAAAAGCTGAGGAACGAGAGGAAAAGGGCGGAGATGAGGAGAGCTTTCAAGGACAACCTGGAGACTTCCCCGTTCATCACACCGGGGAAGCCCTGGGAGGAAGCGCGCAGCTTCATTATGAACGAGGACTTCTACATGTGGCTGGAGGAGTCGATTTATATGGATATCTACAGCAAGCACCAAAAACAGATCATCGAGAAGGCCAAGGAGGAGTTCCAGGAGCTCCTCTTGGAGTACTCGGAGCTGTTCTACGAGCTGGAGCTCGACGCTAAACCCAGCAAGGAGAAAATGGGCGTCATTCAGGATGTTTTGGGCGAAGAGCAGAGGTTCAAGGCCCTGCAGAAGCTGCAGGCCGAGCGCGACGCCCTCATCCTGAAGCACATCCACTTCGTCTACCACCCCACCAAGGAGACGTGTCCCAGCTGCCCGCTCTGCGTCGACTCGAAAATCGAGCACTTGATCGGCTCCCGTTTCATCAGGCCCTCGGAACGCAACCAGAAGAACTTGCTCTCGGATTCCAACATCGACAGGATCAACCTGGTGATCCTGGGCAAGGACGGCTTGGCGCGGGAGTTGGCCAACGAGATCCGGGCGCTCTGCACCAACGACGACAAGTACGTGATCGAAGGGAAGATGTACGAGCTGGCCCTGCGGCCCATCGAGGGCAACGTCCGGCTCCCCGTCAACTCCTTCCAGACGCCCACCTTCCAGCCCCACGGTTGCCTCTGCCTTTACAACTCCAAGGAGTCGCTCTCCTACGTGGTGGAGAGCATCGAGAAGAGCAGGGAGTCGACCATCGGCAGGAGGGACAACCACTTGGCTCACCTTCCTCTGACGCTCATCCTGGTCAACAAGAGGGGGGACACCAGCGGCGAGACCCTCCAGAGCTTGATCCAGCAGGGCCAGCAGATCGCGAGCAAGCTCCAGTGCGTCTTTCTGGACCCGGCGTCTGCCGGCATCGGCTACGGCCGGAACATCAACGAGAAGCAGATCAGCCAGGTCTTGAAAGGGCTGCTGGACTCGAAACGCAACTTGAACCTGGTCAGTTCGACCTCCAGCATCAAAGACCTGGCGGACGTCGACCTCCGGATCGTCATGTGCTTGATGTGCGGAGATCCCTTCAACGCGGACGACATCCTTCTGCCCATCCTGCAGTCGCAGACCTACCGACCTTCGCAGTGCGGCAACAGCAGCTCCGTCCTCCTCGAGTTGGCCATCGGGCCGCACAAGAGGCGCGTGGAGCTCTCCCTCCTTTCCTACCATTCCTCCTTCAGCATCAGGAAAAGCCGCCTCGTCCACGGATACATCGTCTTCTACTCGGCCAAGCGCAAGGCGTCCCTGGCCATGCTACGTGCCTTTCTCTGCGAGGTGCAGGACATCATCCCCATCCAGGTCGTGGCCCTCACCGACGGCTCCATAGACATCCTGGACAACGACTTGAGCAGAGAGCAGCTCACCGAGGGCGAGGAGATCGCCCAAGAGATCGACGGCAAGTTCACCACGATACCTTGTAGCCAACCGCAGCACAAGCTGGAGATCTTCCACTCGTTCTTTAAAGACGTGCTGGAGAAGAAGACCATCATCGAAGCCACCCACATGTACGACAACGTGGCCGAAGCCTGCAGCACGACGGAGGAGGTCTTCAACTCGCCTCGAGCGGGCTCCCCTCTCTGCAACTCCAACCTGCAGGACTCGGAGGAGGACGTCGAGCCTCCCACCTACAGCCCCTTCAGGGAGGACACGTCCATGCCCGCCCTGCCCAAAGACCACTCGAAGCTTTCCATGGAGCTGGAGGGGAACGACGGCTTGTCTTTCATTTCCGTCATGAGCACTTTTGAAAGCAAGCTCAACAACAAAGTACCTCCTCCGGTGAAACCAAAGCCCCCCGTGCATTTTGACATCACCAAGGGGGACCTCTCCTACCTGGAGCAAGGCCACCGGGACGGGCAGAGGAAATCCGTCTCATCCAGCGGCTGGTTACCCGCCGACTGCTTCGATCCTTCCGACTACGCCGAGCCGATGGACGCCGTGGTCAAACCCAGGAATGAAGAGGAGAACATCTACTCGGTTCCTCACGACAGCACCCAAGGCAAGATCATCACCATCCGAAACATCAACAAAACCCAATCCAACGGCAGCGGCAACGGCTCGGACAGCGAGATGGACACCAGCTCCCTGGAGCGCGGCCGCAAGGTCTCGGCCGTCGGCAAGCCCGTCTTGTACCGGGCGCGTTGCGCCAGGTTGGGCAGGTTCGCCAGCTACCGAACCAGCTTCAGCGTGGGCAGCGATGACGAGCTGGGACCCATCCGGAAGAAAGAGGAGGACCAGACTTCCCAGGGCTACAAGGGCGAGAACGCCGTCATCCCCTACGAAACGGCCGACGGCGAGGATCCGAGGAGGAGGAACATCTTGCGCAGCTTGAGGAGGACGACGAAGGTAAGGCTGGTGGGGTTGGTGGGCGGAGGTCACCTCCCCGCTGTCACCTTCTGGTTTTGGGGGGGATTTAGTGATGGATGGAGGAGTAGCGGGGAGCGGAGGCTCTTGGTGGTGCGTTAAGCCGGTGCTGGCGTGGACTGCGGGGACGTGAAGTCCTCTACCAAGATGGCTTCCACCGCGGGCGCCTCGGCTTGGACTTCCTCCTTGCGTCGCGTCTCGGAGGGAGTTTCTGGTGCGCTCAGAAGCGACGTGTTTCGAGGTACAATCCAGCGAAACGCGGGCGCTTCGAAAGGTGGCGGGGTCCCGATGGAGGCCTGGAGCTCGTGGTGGTCCCCAGGGGTCAGGGCTGGGTCCACTCTTGGTCAACGTCTTCATCGGGTGAAGGGTTGGAGGGGACCCTCGGCCAGTTTGCTGGTGGTACGGAACTGGGAGGAGGGGCCGAGACACCGGAGCTGCTGCCGTCCGGCGAGATCGGGGCTGAGGGAACCTCAGGAAGTTCAACCAGGGCAAGTGGAAGGTCCTGCCCCTGGAGAGGAACAACCCCATGGAGCAGGACAGGGGAGGGGGAACCTGCTGGGAAGCAGCTCCGCGGAGAAGGACCTGGCAGTGCTGGTGGACAACAGGATGGCCATGAGCCAGCAGTGTGCCCTTGTGGCCAAGAAGGCCAATGGTCTCCTGGGGAGCATCAAGGGTGTGACCAGCAGGTCCAGGGAGGTTCTCCTCCCCCTTTATTCTGCCCTGGTGAGGCCACCTCTGGAGTGTTGGGTCCACCTCTGGAGTGTTGGGTCCACCTCTGGAGTGTTGGGTCCACCTCTAGATGCGTCCAAGTGGAGAAGACGCTGGTGAGCTGAGGACACATCTAAGTTGTTGCCTGTTGCTGCCTTTGGTGGCTTTTCTTGAGTGTCCTGCTGCCGTGGCTCTACAAAGCCGGCCTTGAATCCACCTGGATTGGCTGCCGCTCTTGGGCACGATGGTGGATCTGCTCTTCAGAGGGGGAAACTGGTTTTGGGTGAGCCTGCCAGGTGGAGGTGCCGCGTGGTTGAGTAGTCTTCGGACTTCTTGGCCAACAGTTGACGTGCTGAAGGCCAACCTTCACCTGTTGAAGGCCAGTGGTTGGCATGGCCATGGCCAACAGGTGACTTGCTGAAGGCCAAACTTCACCCGTTGAAGGCCAACAGTTGACTTGCTGAAGGCCAACCTTCACCCATTGAAGGCCAACAGTTGACGTGCTGAAGGCCAACCTTCACCCCTTGAAGGCCAACAGTTGTTGTGCTGGAGGCCAGCCTTCACCCGTTGAAGGCCAACAGTTGGCATGCCTGTAGCCAACGGTTGATGTGCTGGAAGCCAACCTTCACCCCTTGAAGGCCAGTGGTTGGCATGCCTATGGCCAACAGTTGACATGCTGAAGACCAGCCTTCACTTGAAGGCCAGCGGTTGGCACAATCATGGCCAGCAGTTGGCATGCCCGTGGCCAACAGTTGACTTGCTGAAGGCCAACCTTCACCTGTTGAAGGCCAGCAGTTGGCACGCCCATGGCCATCAGCTGATGTGCTGAAGGCCAACCTTCAACCCTTGAAGGCCAACAGTTGACGTGCTGAAGGCCAACCTTCACCCCTTGAAGGCCAACAGTTGGCACGCCCATGGCCAACAGTTGACTTGCTGAAGGCCAACCTGAAGGCCAGCGATTGGCCATCAAAGCCAGGCAGTGAGTGTGGCGCGCTGACGCTGGGCACGTGGTGGGCCTGCCCCTCCTAAGAAGCGGTGGTGGACATCTGGATGTGGAGGGAGAAGCCAAGACCTGCTTTGCGCGGGCCGTGGAACAGAAGCGCCCGGTTCTGTGCGACCTGCAGGGGGGTTGGACTAGATGACCTTGGAAGGTCCCTTCCAACCCAAAGCGTTCTATGACCTTCTACTTGTGGTCCTCCTGCCAGAACAGCCCCTTTTAGCGGTGATGTCCATCACCTTGTAGATGTTCCAGCAACCTCCACCTCCTTGGTGGCCACAGGTTGCCTGGCGAGCGTAAGCGTCCACGTAGTTGGGGTGGTTGCCACCGCTCTGCTCTGTTCCACAGAAACCAAAGCCCAAACCTCGGCCGTCCATCACGAAGACGACTTGGGAAAGCAACTATTTTGGGGTGCCTTTGACCAACGTCGTGACTCCGGAGAAGCCCATCCCCGTCTTCATCGAGAGGTGCATCGAGTACATCGAAGCGACGGGTAAGAGCCACCAGCCGTGGAGCTTCTGGCACCTGGGGAGGTTCCTTCTGGATCAGAAGCTTGGGTGGCTGGGGTTTGGTTGGGAAGGAAGGAAATTCTTCCCTGGATCTTGGGAAGATGAGAGGATGGAGTCTTGGAGGGGATGAGGGAGGTGATTGTGCTCCTCAGCTCTGCTCTGCTGAGGTCCCACCTGGAGCTCTGCGTCCACCCAACACAAGGACAGGGACCTCTTGGAGAAGGTCCAGAGGAGGGTTATGAAGATGATCCAAGGGCTGGATCATCTCTCCTACGAGGCCAGGCTGAGAGAGTTGGGCTTGTCCAGCCTGGAGAAGAGAAGGCTCCAAGGAGACCTTCTCTATCTGAAGAGGGCCTCCAAGAAAGTTGGGGAGGGACTTTTCACGGGGACTTGCGGTGATAGGACCACGGCGATGGGTCAAAATGGAAGCGAGGAGGTTTAGCTTGGGTAGGAGGAGGAAGTTCTTCACGCCGAGGGTGGTGGGACCCAGGCCCAGGTTGCTCTTTCTCCACGCCAGGGCTGAGCACCGAGGGCATCTACCGCGTGAGCGGGAACAAGTCGGAGATGGAGAGCCTGCAGCGGCAGTTCGACCAGGGTAACCCCCCACCCCACCCCACCCAGACCCCCCTTCCCCACCCAAGATGTCCCCCCCAGCCGCTGACACCTTCACCTCCTCCTGCCGTGGTCTCCAAGCTCCTCTAGGATGGAGATTCACCTCCATTGGCTGGAGGAACTTCACCCGCGGCGCTTTGGGGCGAACCCCCCCCGCTTCCGTTGACTTCTCGCACCCCTCGGCGCTTGGGGGGTGACGTGACCTCGAGGTTCTCCTCTTGCAGACCACGGGCTGGACCTGGCCGAGAAGGATTTCACCGTCAACACCGTGGCGGGCGCCATGAAGAGTTTCTTCTCGGAGCTGCCCGAGCCCCTGGTCCCCTACGCCATGCAGACGGAGCTGGTGGAAGCCCACAGTGAGTAGACCCAACTCAACCCAACTCAACCCAACTCAACCCAACTCAACCCAACTCAACCCAACTCAACCCAACTCTACCCAACTCTACCCAACTCTACCCAACTCTACCCAACCCAACCCTCCTCCTGGTGACTTCATCCTTCACCAGCTTCTTCACGGGCACGTCTCGTTGACCGGGTGCCGCAGAAGCCCCCTCGGCGAGCGCGTCCCATGAACCGACGCCCTCCAAGCCGGGGCCGCTCTGGGGCAAACCGATGATCCTCACGCGCTGGTGGCCCCCCAAAATCCTCCTCACCAACGTGGGGGGAGCTTGTGGCAACCCCCAATTCAGAATTTTATTTTCCCACCCCTTTAGAAATCAACGACCGGGAGCAGAAGCTCCACGCGCTGAAGGAAGTGTTGAGGAAGTTTCCCAAGGAGAACTACGAGGTCTTCAAATACGTCATCGGACACTTGAACAAGTAGGTGGTGGGATTCCCGGGACGAAGTGCGGGAGCTGTGGGACCACCCCCCTTACCCCAACCACCACAACCACCACCACGGGTGGTGTCTCCATCCCTGGTAGCACCTCCACGGCGACCTCCTCTTCTCTCCCCCACCGCAGGGTCAGCCACAACCACCGGGTCAACCTGATGACCAGCGAGAACCTCTCCATCTGCTTCTGGCCCACCTTGATGAGACCCGACTTCAGCACCATGGACGCGCTGACGGCCACTCGCACCTACCAGACAATCATCGAACTCTTCATCCAGCAGTGCCCCTTCTTCTTCTTCCACCGGCCCATCCTCGACGCCCCCAACGCCGCTCCCGCTTCTCCATCATCGTCATCGTCTTCATCCACCGCCGCCGTCGCCACCGGTGTCCCGACTTTCCTCCCCCCGACGCCCGGCGCGGCTCAGCCCTCGCCTCCCCGGACGCCGCCGCCGTCGCCGCAGTCGCCCGTCCAACCGCTCCTCCCGGCGCCGCTCCCGGCGGAGCAACACACGCTGTGACCCCGTCCCCGGACGCCGGTGGGGTGGTGGTAGAGGTCCAAGGTTGGGGGGGGGTTAAAAAACAAAAGAAACCCCCCCAAAAAAACAGCAAAAACACAGACAAAAAAATAAAACCCCAACTAAACCCTGGGGGTAAAGGGGGACACGCAAAAAAAAAAAATCCCCGTCCGGTGCCGGGACACGCGCCGGGCTCGGCGTTCTCCCGGCGCGCCGGATTTGGGCTCCCGGCAGGACTCGTCCCGGTGGGTTGAGGGAGGTTGTCCCACCCCCCCCCCCCAAAGAAAGGAGTGGAGCTGGTGGGACCCCCCCGGAGCTCGGTGGATCGGACGCTTCTCCGGCAGCTCCTCCTGGACTTGGCGGCACCGGCGCCGGCACCGGCAAAGGCTTTGGTGTGCCGGGGGGAGCGGCCAAAGCTCGGCCGGGTGGGGCTGAGGCTTGTCTGTGGTGGCCGTGGTGGGACCGAGGTTCACCTGGTGTGGTCAAGGCTTGGCCGTGGTGGGACCGAGGCTCATCGGTGGTGGCCGTGGTGGGACCGAGGCTCATCTGTGGTGGCCATGGTGGGACCGAGGCTCATCCGTGGTGGCCATGGTGGGACCGAGGCTCATCCGTGGTGGCCGCGGTGGGACCGAGGCTCATCCGTGGTGGCCGCGGTGGGACCGAGGCTCATCCGTGGTGGCCGTGGTGGGACCGAGGCTCATCCGTGGTGGCCGTGGTGGGACCGAGGCTCATCCGTGGTGGCGGTGGTGGGACCAAGGCTCATCGGTGGTGGCCGAGGTGGGCCTGAGGCTCATCTGGTGTGGTCAAGG
>JAVSBS010015710.1:0-26587 GCA_033124195.1 Coracias cyanogaster | reverse complement strand
GTAAGTTTTCAATGAGGAAACTGAGCGGCCAAGTTGGGCAGCTGGAAGGATACGCTCTCCTGCATCCAGCCCGACTGCCGGCATGGCGCCGGAAGCTCCTCCAGAGCCTCTGACATGCGGAAACAAACTCTATAACACAGAAGGTTATCTAGTAGGTATGTTTATTGCGCGTAGATGCACCGGGGAGCGCTTCACCACAAACGTGCATACCTGAAGTAGCAAACTGTTTCATATTTATACAGTAGAACACCACGTATTTGAATGATGCCTGTACATCTTTATTACCTAACCCCGCATTTCCTCACTTCGTATTATAATTAGCTTATCAGTCCTGCGCTTGTACAGTTCCTCCTGGTGATTTTGGGTAGGGGTCTTTGAAACTTGGGTGGTGGTCCCTGGGAGGAAGGCCGTAGGTCTTCCTCATGATGTACTTTTCACCTCTTAGTCTGGAATATGTTGATTTGGCAAGTTTTGCAGAATTGAGCCCGTCTTGGACAGCTCCTGTCCTTGGTGAACGTCTGTTCTTCCTCACTAGTCATTCTTCTACTGATAACTTTGTGATATATGTTACTTTGTATCAGTCTTTCTGTTCTTTACGACTGGAAATGTCTCTGCACATATCTGTTTCAGCCTCCTTGGTTAGTAAATCAATGGTCCCTTTGTTAAAGTTTCAAGGCTCATCCTGTTAGCTCTCTCTAATTAGCAGTTTAGCCTGTTTCCCTTCAAACGCTTCATGTTGGTTAGTGTGATGATTTCTTCTATTCTGCTTCTCATGGTAATATCCTAGTTCTATTCCTTATATCAATAATTATTTCTATTCAAGCGGTGACCTGTTGATTAATCACCTTAATATTTGATTAACAAACTCATAAGTAACTCATTACAAGCTGATGGCCAGGGCAGAGGGGTGAGCAGGAGGTCACCAAGGAGCTGGGCTGACTGCAAGTGTTGTACCTTCCCTGTGAAACCCACGGGGCGTGGGTGGAAGCCCTGGTTTCAGAAAATGACCCCAACTCGAGAGCAGGCTTTTCTTTAAAAACTGAGTAAGAATTTTCTGGAGGAGCTGGGCTTCCTGAGGCTCTGCAAAACTGAATGGGGCAAGGGAAGTCTGATGGACTTTTTCCTTTACCCGTGTCCTGAAAGGGTTTGTCACCATGTGCTAAGCTCCTCTAAGGCAGACAAAAAGACAAAAGTACATTTGTGCTTTGGGCCAAGTCTACATCCCAGTCATGACTTCGAGGACTCTGATGAGGTCTCACCTGCACAGGGAGCACCATGGAGAGGAGGAGCTGGACCGCATGATTTCAGACTCCTCAGCAGATGGGAGGTGAGGAGGAAAGCTGAAGACCTGTTCCTGGGAAAGGTGCAATGGCTGAGAGAGGAAGAGCAACAGCAGAGGTAAGCAGAGGTGTTACCGCCTCTCCAAGAGCAAGCTGGGGAGATGGTGCTGGGGAGATGTCATCCATGGAGAACCTTTACTCTTTGCAAAGAGGCTCATCCTCACCCTTGGGACAGCTGCTAGGGAGGATTCATACCTCCAACCTGTGCTGAACCAGGTCGATGACGGCCAAGACCTCAGTTTACCCTATGTATTGCTTAAGCGTCATCTGTACTGCCCAGTAAAACCAGAGAGGGTGACAGCCCCAGCAGGGACTTGTCCTGCAAGCCTGAAGATGGCAGCATGGCACAGACCGAGGGACACAGGCACAGCTTCCAGTTAGGACTGTGCCTCTGGGCAGAAACCTGCCAGGGCCACTTACTGTCACAGTTCCCGATGCTGCACATCCCTTGCCTCCCAAACCGGGCAGCTGTGTCCCAATGTATAGGTGGTCCCTGGCCTGTGCTGCCTGTGCCAAGCTCTGGCTGACCTGAGCTGCCTGCCTCCATGGATGGCATTAAAGGCTCCCTGACACGCTCTCCCGGAGTCCTCCAAACACAACCCTCCTGTCCCTCAAAGGCAGCGTGTCTTTTCCTGGCCGTAGCAGGCAGATTCTGCCTTCACCAATCCAAAAAGAAAAATGTCACCAGCACAATTTTTGCCTCAGTCGTGGTGTTTCCCTCTTGCAACTGTACTGAGGCTTCTGTGACTTCGCTGGCCTTGTAGGTTCACCTGATTCTATGTCTCCTTCCAAGTCCCAATGACTTTTGATGCTGTTGGCCAGTTTCAACCAACCATCCAGTTGGGATTTAATTCCTCCCAGCAGACAGGCAGAGAGCAGCAGTGATGAGGGGTATGACGTGAGCTCTGTTCCTGTCCTATCCTTGAGAATCAGCAGGCCACAGAGACACACAGAGCGCCCAACGTCTGGATGCTTCCACCACAGCTTGGAGATGTTTAGATACCAACCACCCTCAAGAGGAATATCCATAAGAAACACGGCTTTTCCCATTCTTATTGGTTATACTTGTTGATACTGGTACTGTGCAGCTTTTTAAGTTTCTGCAGTGCTGAACCTTGGTGACAAAGAACCATGTATATGGTGAAGTCTTTAGGAATTTGATACCATTTCAGAAAACATAAAACATAGCAGATTTGAAAGTCTTGCTTCTTGGGATATTATGTTAAAAAACAACACACCCTCAACCTTCATGTAGCAGCAGCTTAATAATTAGCAGTTTCCACCAACCATATTGGTTTAGAACTATCTTCAGAAATGTCTTAGTTTCTGACTTCTGAGGCGTTTAAGACCCTGATGTTGGTTTGAGGGTAAATCTTTACTATCTACCTGTTCATACTCTAGTCATAAGAGGAAATGATTCCTTTCTCTCCCAAAGACAGGACAAATAAGGTAGTTTCACTGCTTCTTTTTGTCTCTTAAAACAGAAGCCTCCACAGCGGGAGTCTAGTTATTGGGTTGATTTTCACCAAAATTTTGGGTTGATCGTTGCGGTTCTTTGAGGTAGCTGCTGGAGAATAGCGCAAGATTTGCACAGGCAAATGGATGACGAATATTATCCACTCAATACGGATGACAACTACTCCTATGAATACCCTTCCAATGTCACTAGTAATGTCTGCGAAATGGGTGACTATTTTGTTTTTTACACCCATCTCACCACCGTCCTCTACACCCTGGTGTTTTTGCTCAGCCTGCTCGGAAACTCTCTGGTGTTATGGATCCTGTTCAAATACGAGAACCTTACATCTTCAACAAACATCTTCATCTTGAATCTCTGTGTCTCTGATTTAGTCTTCTCCTGCATGCTGCCCTTCTGGGCAGTGGAGCAGTCCTTTGGGTGGATTTT
This sequence comes from Coracias cyanogaster, assembly GCA_033124195.1. Taxonomy (NCBI): domain Eukaryota; kingdom Metazoa; phylum Chordata; class Aves; order Coraciiformes; family Coraciidae; genus Coracias; species Coracias cyanogaster. Next base: position 23,341 of record JAVSBS010015710.1, on the reverse strand, counting down.
TGGCGACTTCCTTTGCAAAGCGGTGAGTGCTGTTCTCTCCATCGGCTACTACAGCGGTATTTTCTTCCTGACTTTCATGACTATCCTGCGGTACTTGTCCGTCGTGAACCCCCTCTCGACTCTGAGATCCCAGATGCAGTGCTGTGGTTTCCTGGTGAGCTTGGCTGTTTGGACTGGGTGCATAGTAATTGTGGTTCCTGAGGTGATTCACACCACAGTGCAAGAAACCCTGGAAGGTGCCAAGATTTGTGATTATGATGACTGGAAATGGAAAAAGGTGGACATTTATGAGAGAAATGTACTCTTCCTGCTTTCCTTTGGGGTTATCGTATTCTGTTATTTCAAGATACTGATAATCCTGCTTAGAACGAGATCTCGCAGAAAGCACAGAACTGTGAAACTCATCCTTATTATTGTGATGGCTTTTTTCCTGTGCTGGGCACCTTATAACATCCTCAGCTTCCTGATTACTTTTCCAGCACCTACCTGTCAGTATGCAAAAGACTCCACCCTTGCCTTTTATATCAGCCGTAAAATTGCTTTCTCCCACTGCTGCCTCAACCCTGTGCTCTACGTGTTTGTTGGAGTCAAGTTCAGGAGACATTTGTTACGTTTATGCAGCCAGTGTCCACCCTGTGGCAATGGCCAAGTCTCCAGCCCCAGGGTCAGCTCTCACGGCAAGTTCCACTATGAAGACGTGTCCATCTACTGAAGCAAGACCTGACTACTAGCACGCATCCCGGATGAACTTTCAGATTTTAAAAGCCATGGATAATCTCACATAAAAGTACTCTTTGCAAACATGCTGGGTATGGAAAGCAATAAAAATATATTTGCGGTGGAATGGAGAGCTAAGAATGATGAGAAATGACTTCGTTGGCCTGTAAGCCTTATCTTTATGGGGCTTTGAGCAGTGAGATGGATTTTCTGTCATTTATAGTTTCTTTTCAGAAGCAAAAAAAAATACTGCTTTTGCCTTTGGGAACTAAGCCATCAGGTATTAACATAAACAGTGTTTCTTCTTGCTTTCTTGCCTGACTTAAAATGCTTGGACTCTACATGTAATAATGTAATAATATAATAACAATACAGAAACAATCCTGCTCTGCCCAGTTTTTAACAACTTATTTAAATCTTCTTGTAGCTTGAGCATATTTTGTTACAGCATATCTGAGCGTGGAAAGGGAATGCTTCATGTTACCCAGTTGTACTGCTGCCAGCCACAACGGGAGTAACTCAGCTCATGGTGACTTCCCCTCCTGACCTAACGAAGTGGTACTAATAAACGTTCGGAATCCAGTGGAATGCTACACTGTGACTATTGTTCTCTGCCTTTGATAACCTCCTACTAAGGTATTTTCAATTGAAGAAGTAATTGTGATTTTTCATAGATTATTTTAGCTTGGAAGAGACTTCAGGAGGTCATCCACTCCTCCACCCTGCTCACAGCAACTCTATCTTCCCAGTCAGACTAGGTTTCTCAGGGCCTCGTCTGGTCATGCTCTGAACATCTCCAAGAAAAGGGACTGCACAACCCCTCTGGGTTCCTGTTCCAGTGCTTAACAACTCTCATGGGTTTTTTTTTCACATGAACAAAATTTCTTTCCATGTAACCTGGTGATGTTGCTGCTCTTCCTTGCATTCTCCATATCCTCACATTACATAATGAAAAAGAGCCATCAGATCTCCCCCAAGCCTTGTTTTCTCCTGGGGTTAAACAAACCCCAGCCGCTCTAGTCTCCTTATATGTCACGTGCTCCAACTCCTTAACCATCTTGGTGGTCCTCCACTGGGCTCACTTCAGTCAGTCAATCTCTTTCTTGCACTGAGGGCCTCAAAACTGGATATGATACTGCGGATGTGACCACATGAACACCAGTAGAGGGGAATAAAGATCTCCCTCAACCTGATGGCAACACAGGCCCATGCACATTGGAGCTATATCCACTGTCAAGAGGAAATATGTTGGTGTAGCTTCCATCTTTGTTTATAAACATGTTATGAAATACTTACCTTGCTAAAGCCACAGGATGTGCCCAGCGCAGGTCTGGGGATGGACATCCTGTGCACCTCCTTCCTTCTGGGAGCTCCAGGTGCTTGGAAAACACAGACTGCTCTGGGTAAAACATATGGCTCAGCAGACCTTGAATCTTTAATTTCACTCCATCAATCAACTGTTACGTGGTCTGAGCAAATGCAGAACCGAGAGAAATAAATTTGTGAAATGAGAAAAGAGAAATTAATTGTTTTTGGAAACCACAGCCTATCTAGGGGAGGGGAGCGGTGTCAGATTGAGTGGTCACAGTACTATGACCGCTCTGCGGAGAAGGACCTCGGTGTCCTGGTGGACAACAAGTCAACCATGAGCCAGCAATGTGCCCATGTGGCCAAGCATGCCAAGGGTCACCTTAACCAGATCTTAATCACCTAAACCTTAGAAGACTCTGGTTCATTTGAAGGGCACAGTCCAGGCAGAGTCTGTCTCCTGGCTATCCCATATCACTGCTGGGTCAGTTGAACCAGCACCAAACCAGCTCAAAATCTTGGGACCTCCTTTGAAATGCAGCCGGTTCTGAGCAGCGGCAGCTCCTAACCCCGACGTGCTCAGGGGGAAGGCAGTCTCAGAAGCTGGCCTGATAGGAGCAGAACGTTCTTCCAAGCCCCTCCGCCGCCTTGTCTAAAATGCCAGATTTGCTTCTAGAGGCTTTCCAGAGCTTTGCTGGTTCTTTTTATGCTGCCTGCTTCCAGCTTTATACCTACTGACAATTATTTGTCCACCTATTCAAAACAGAACGCAAACAAATGCAAAAAGTGCTTCCAAAGCTTTCTCCCCGCAGTCACAGAAAGTCTCTGGTGACGAACAGCAGCCTGTTATTCAGCCCAGCTACAATGGTATGTTAATCCACGGAGGGTGACCCGGGAAATGGGCCGTTCGCTGCTCTCACAAAGTACCTCAAGTGCCTGGTGGAGGCAAAACCCTCCCCAGTTATTACACAAGATCAAGTAACTCTTTAAATAATTAAAAGAAAATACATACCACTTGTAGCAATAATGTCAAACAGCTGGAACGGACACATCTCATGGGTACGTTCTCAGAGAGAGCTATGAAATAGGGTTGGACTAGGTGATCTTTAAAGGTCCCTTCCAACCCAAAACACTCTATAATTCTATGAAATATTCACAGAGTCTAACAGCCATGGAGACATTATTTCCTGTTGTTTTTTTAAATATATATATAGAACCCTGTTCTTTAAGAGGGTTTGGTAAAGACCTGCTCTAGTCAATGAGGCACCAAAGTGTTGTCAGCATCAGGTGACTGATGGCAGTGCAAAATTGGATAATTTTACTTTATCACTGTCACAGGAGAAGAGTCAGAGATCACTCAGACAGATATGAGACAGTTTATCAAGTTCTAATCAGTAAATTCAGGCATGTAAAATATTTAACAAGTATAGATGGGTTGGTGGTCAATAATATTTAGTACCCTTAAAGTTAGTGTGGTATACAAAGATTATCTCTTAAGCTTAATTTACGTATCTTAAATGTTACATGCAAACAGTGTCAGGGTAACATTCCATCAACTAATGAAAAGATTTTTCCCAGCAAGGCTTTCCTTTTGCTGGGATGACTGACATTGCCTTTCCTGGGTTAGTAAAACCAACAATAATTCCCATCCATCTTATCACAGATTACGAGGAAGTCAATCAACAAATTTTGTCAGAATAAAAATACCACAACAAATAAGGAATGGATAATGCAATTTTTTTTCTAGGGCAGCTTCCAAAAAGCAAAAGTAATGAATGTCTTTTATTACTAAGAAGTGAGAAAAGGTAGAAAATTCTAAGGAAGTGTTGGTCAGCTATAGACCTAATTGGAAACAGCATGTTTTCCTCTGAAGAAACTGGTGTCTGTATAAACAGGCAATAGCTCAATAATTAAATATTGCAGGACATCCCATTGTGTTTCACAAGTCACGTGCCTACAACATGCTTAACCCTATAACCTGCACTTCTGAGGACATTAAAATGCTTTGGACCTACTCAAAACCATACATTAGGTGGAGATTAATCACCAAAACTTAAGGCCACTTAGTCATCCTTGAGGACAAAAAAAATGAGGATGATGGAGACATGTCAGCGACTACGTACTCCACATACTTCCTGAAGAGTCTCGAAAATACGACACTTCGACCTAATGGCTGCCGAAACCAAAGTTGATGACGCTAACACAGCCACAAGCACGGTGCCAAGAACTGATGACAAACCGTTTGGTCACAAGTTTTATTGAAAATCATTTATTTACCCAAGCCATGTGGGAAAAAAAAGCAAAGGAACGTTGTTTACAAACACACTTCAAGGGCATCCCGGGTGTAGTCGATTTCAGATGCCATGAAAGAAAGGTCCTTTTAGAGAACCCTATGAAAGAAACGTCCTTTTAGAGAACCATATGAAAGAAATGTCCTTTCAGAGAACCGTATGTGCTATAGAAGTGCTCTGCGGGGGGAACAGAACGGGTGGAAGGTGAAGAGCAAAGGTGGGTTGGTGGTAGAGGAGCCTGGCGCTGTGGAGCGTTACGAACACCGCGCCCCACGTGTTCCTGTTTCACACCCGCTTTCTGCCAGTCTCTTACCACCCGTGCCCTTTATTAGCCCCTGCCTACGTCATTCCTTTCCTCTGATGAGGACAGAAAGGGGAAATCTGCTGCTCGCGGCCTTTATCGAGCCCGACTTTCGTATTCACTTCAGCGCTCCCTGCAACGAGCTCGATGATGTGCAAGCCGAGAAAAAAACCGAACCAACAGCACACTGAACTGCCCTAAAAGCAAGAGTCGGTGCTGTATTAAAAAGTGACACTTTTTGACAGGCAGCCTTGCTGGGGGGGTACCAGAAACACCCCCCGAGAGGAAAGCACCCCAGCCCTGCAGCTGCAGGGGAGAGCAGCGATTTCCCCTCAGAGACATTTAAACCCCTTCTGTTTCCACGGCGGATGAGCATTTATTTAAACCCCGCTGCCCTCCCCACGGTGCAAAGGCCGGGCCGGGCCGGGCTCGCAGCCCAGGGCCGCTGCCCCAGCCACCGCCCCGGGGGTGGGGAGGCAGCTCCAGCGGCCTCACGGGACTTGTAGGCGGCGGGGCCGGGGCCGGGGCCGGGCCGGGGCCGGAGCTTCACCCCGCGGCCCTCTCTGCGCGACATGGCGGCGGCCGCGCAGGTAACGCGGGTTTCCCCCCCAGAGCCCGCCGAGGGGACGGGCCGGCGGCTGCCGCAGGGAGGGAGGGGAGGAGGCGGGCGGTGGGGAAGTAACTTGAGCGGCTTCCACTTGTTGCCTCGCGGAGCTCCGGGGAGGGGAGCGCCGGCGGGGCCGGGGCGGGAGGGGCGCCAGCGGCCGTGGAGCCGGGGCGGCCTCGGGGCCTGCGGGGGCCGGGCACAGACCCGGGCCCGGGGGGCCTCCATGGTGTCCAGTGCCCATGGTGGCCGGCCCGGGGAGCTGCGGCTCCGGGGCGGACCCTGGCCCCCGTGCAGGCCCAGTCACCTTGGGTGTCGTGGTTCCCGGCCCAGCAGGGACCCTCTGAGCCCTCCCCGCCGGCCCCGGCAGCAGCCGGAGGAGCAGAGTCACCCGGGGCCCTGCTGGGAACCAGAAACCCGCCCGTGTCCGTGCCCTCACCCGTTAGAAAGTGCTGACAGGCGAATATTTGCCACGGCCCTAATCCCGCCTGCCCTTGTGTCGGCACTTTTGCGGTGGGCAGATGGGGAGCGGCTCGCTGGCACACGGGGCGCCGGGGTCTGTCTCCAGAGCAGATGCCGGCCTTGCAGCCCGCTCTGCTCCGGCTTAGTGATCCCGGTAATCCAGAGCGAGCGAGCAAGGGGGGGAAAAAAAAAGTAAATAAAAGCGAGGCTTTAGTGGAAAGGTCGTCGGCTGCCTTTGGGCTCTGGATTCGCCTCGGTTCTGCGGCGGTGAGTCGGGCTGTGGAGGGGCTGTGTGTGGAGGATGGCGGATTCCCTGCGGCTGCCTGCACAGGAGCTCTGGAGTTTTCTGTCCCCTGGGTCATCGCATCCAGCCTCCCGCCGATTTTTACCCCTGCCAAGGTTTGCCTGGCGCAGGGAGCTGGTCCGGCGCAGGTGGCACGCTCCCGGTTGGGCCTCTCCCGTGGAACCGAGTTACTTTGGGAGGGCACCCCGGGAGCGAGGAGTGCCAGGCCTCTGCCTCCTCCGTGCTGGAGAGCCAGGCCCCGTTTGGCCTTGTCCGGCTCACCCACCCGTGGAGGCGGGCTGGGATTCAGCTTCCAGGGGAAAGCACTGGCTGTCCCTGGCCAGCAGCGTGGTGACATGTCACCTGTCGGTGCTTTTCTTGTTGTCACCTCTGCTAGGGTGTTGCAGGGCACTCAACAGGGGAGATAAACTGCCTTGCAGTTAGTGCATTCGTCTTTTCCAGATACCGGTGTGTACGAGGCCGTTTCCTGAAGTCTCCCCATGGTCCTCGTGGGAGAGCTTAGACTTAAAAAATGTGCCAGATGTTCCAGGCAGTGTTTCCAGAGATTCGCATGTGGAAGGCTGCGCCGCAGTTAAAAAGCTGTATCTAAGATACCGTGAGGGAAAAGAGGTTGATAGTGAATTTTCCCTTTCTTGATGTAGTATGTGTATTTGACATCAAACGTGGTTTCACTGCTGCTTCTGAAGAGCTGGTTAGTTAGTTAGGGAGCCTGATTTTCATCTCTAAAGGAGCCTCTTATGCGCACCATCAGATAACAGTGAAAGGCTGTGTTGTGTGTGCAGGCCCTCTCTCTGCTGCTGGGGGTTATGTGAAAGAAACTGGAGTTCAAAGAGCTGGGATTCGGTAAAAGGAACTGGAGTTCAAGGAATTGGGATTCCTGCTAACATCCTGGAGGCCAGGCTGGGTCCGTGGGGGAATGACTAGGGAGAGAAAACTGGTCGCAGCCTAAAGAAAACTGTGTGTAAAATTGCAGAAAGTGTCTAATGGAGAAATAGTGCTGAAAATTGACTCTGATTATTGTTTGTTTTTCTCAGTTGATCACATTTAAAGATGATCAGTTTCCCATTAGTCAAATGAACACTGAACCCTCCTACTATTTTTAAATGTTGTTGAGGTTATTAAGCTGAAGGGAACTGTAAGAGCCCTAAGTATTTTCATCATTAGACATTATTATTTTTATTTATTTCTATTTCTATGTTTTTGTCTCTAGTTTTGCTGATGCAAAGAAAAACTGGTTTTAGCAGCTTGTATCTAGTTTGTTTCTTTTTCGTATTTTCCTGCAGTAATTCCAGTTTCTCTAGAAAGTGGTGGTTATTTGTGTCCAAAAATGCTGTAATAATAGTGATTTTAAATATTTTGCCCAAATGTATTCAGAAGAAGGCGTTGGTGTTTTTCCTTTTCTGCACAGCATCTCGGTCTCAGGGCTTGGAGTAGTGCTGGGAAGCTGTTGCTGCACGGGACCTGGGCTCGTACACCCTTCCCTTTGCTTTAATATTTTTGTCCATCACATTATTCTGCAGTGGCTGAATATACAGTGAGCTCAGCAAAGATATCTGTAAACAGTTAACCCCTGAGTGCATCCACCCTGACATTTAACTTACAGCTGGGCAGGAGGGTGGCACAGGAAAGGTCTTGCTTCTGCTGCAAGCCAACGTAGGGTTTGAAAGTGAACACGCTGGATCAGGATATCCCTGAATAACTGGGCTCACGCCAGGCCTGCGTCACTGGGGAGCCTGCCAGTTCCCAACCGGCTCAGCAGAGACAGCCCCATACAGGCCTCTCTTTTAAATCCTTGGGGTTTGTAACTCGGACATTTCCCCTTCCCCTTAAAATGGTGACCTTCATTGGAAAGCTCCTGAGAAAAGCGGGAGCGAGGAAATACTCCATGCTTCCTGCTACAGGGGAAAGAACACAACAGTTTTTGCTGTTGGCTCTGGGGTAGCATGATTCACTCAGTGGCCTCTCAGTTTGGATTCTCAGCGTGGTTTTTGCTTAACCCCCTAGCCTCGCCTCCTGTTTGATCGACATGTGCATGGCCAAAACCTGTAATTTTCAGCGTGGCTTGTTGCTCATTCACTGGGAGCTACATATAGGCCAGGAGTTGCCCTCAGGAGCTGCCGCTGCTGTTGTCTGCGTGAAGGACAGATGGAGCGCTGCAGAGGGGCAAGGCTCTGCGCCCACCCGCCAGACTTCCCAAAACCAGTAGTTGGAGGCAGCTTTCTCAAGTACTTCTGAAACATCGGCTTGGTGGGACGGTGTGGAGTGGTAGATACAGAGGTAAAGAATCCTGCTCAGGGGAGCCCCCGTTCAGAGTTAGGATGTGGTGGTTGTCGCTTTTAACAAAGTCTCAGAGGTAGCGGAGATGCTTTAATCAAGCTGAGCTTGCTGAGGAAGAGACCAGCTTTGGAGACTGGAAAAACATGAGATTTTTTTGAAGACTCCAAGATGCAAGTTGAGCATCGTGAGTCACTAACTCTCATTTGCAGCCAGAAGTCCTCCAGTGTTTCTGTTTAGATTATGTATGAGAAAAATTCTCTTCACTGTGAAGATGGTGAGACACTGGAACATGTTGCCTAAGGACGGGCTGAACAGGGCTCTGAGCAACCTGGTCTAGTGAAAAGTGTCCTTGCCTATAGGAGGAGGCTTTGAACTAGCTGATCTTTAAGGTCCCTTCCAACCTGAAGTGTTTTAGGATTCTATGATTCTGGGATTCTGTGATGCTATGATTCTGTTTCTGTAGGTATCTATGTGGTGCTCCTCAGGGTAGCGTCTGGGCATCAAGTGCCTGGCTTGAAGAATGCGTAAGAGGTTTCAGTAGTTGGGTAAGTTATGAAGAGGAAGAGCAGGTTTTGTGGCAGGGAGGGGACATGGGGAGAATGTCTTGGAAGAAAAAACCTTTTCACTTCTGAACGAAACCTGCTGTTCTTCAGGAGGAGTATGGAGGCAGGAGAGGTCCCCTTCCCCAGGGGAGAGAAACAGGGTGGGACCAGCGAGTCTCTGGGAGAGCTCTGGCTGGGTTAATTTGCAGATGGTAGTAAACACAGCGCAGCATTCCTGACGTGGGCTGTGGTCTGGCATGTCCCGAGGAAAAGGGCAGATCCGTTTGTTAAAAGTGATACTGGTGCAATTCCTGTTCTCAGCAGAGCACTCTTCTCCTTGTGAAGAGGCTGCTTCCTCAAACAGGCAGCTCCTCACCGCGTTGAGACGACGCTGTCTTTGTGGGACACGTACAAGCTCATCCCTGCCGTGCTGCTGGCCGGAAGTGCTCGTTGAGTTCATGTTGTTCACCAGTTATTGACGTGAGGAATACCAGAGACCGAGCGCTGTGTTCTCCAGATCAGGAACCTCTATCTGTGCTCTAACTCATCTGGCCTCTGCACCAAGCCCAGCGTGACTTTTGAAAGGGGTTTAAGCCAGGTCTTAGAGTGGAGGTCCAGCTGGGGAGATGCAGCATTCAAAAAGCCGTCAGTGTTGCAGCTTTCCCCACTCAGGGTTAAAAATTAACTCTGTCTCATGGAGTTCTTATTGTGCCACTTGTCTCTGTTGCTTAGTTTTGACCTTTTTCCAAGAACAGTTTGCAAACACAAGGAATGGGAGGGAACGCAGGCCAGTTGTTCATGGAGTAGGGAAGTTTGCACAAGGATTATCCAAAACTTCACTGATTCTGATAAAACTTCGCTGATGACTGGTTCTGGCTCCTGCCAGGTTAGAGGTGCAGGCAGTACTTTGTGAATGCCGTTAGTTGGTGTTCCTACGCTGTAAAATGCAAATACCCGTAGAGTGCAAGGGCTTTCCCACAAAGGGCTTCGCTGTAAGAGGTCCCAAACCACAAACGTGCTGCTTTTCTGCCAGGCTTTTGCAAAATATGTGGCTGTTTTTAGGCACTTCCTTGAGTTACTATCTTCTGCTGTGCTGTGATACTCTGCGAGTTTGTTTTTTCTGCAAGATGTGTTTTATTGCTCAATGTTTATGTGCCCAAACACTTCGACACAAGGTTTGTGTGGACGAGCAGGTGGGAAGTCCAGCATAGTTTGTCAGCGTAGCCCCCAGTTTGAAGTACTAAAAGAAATGAAATACGGTTTTGGAGGAATATTTTTTTTGTCATTGAAATGAAGGTTTGTTGATGTAGAAAGTGAAGGAGGAAGGTGAATTTAGCAAGAAAATTTCACTTCTCGGAATGGAGCCAAGCTTCAGAACTCCGAATGGCAACTTTAGCTGACGTTCAGGCTGTGCCTGCGCCCGCCGTTTGTGTTTCATTGTCCTCTTTCATGTGGTCCAGCGTGGGCTTGTATCAGTCACGTACCTTTACACCCAGCGATAAGGCACGGAGGGCTGAGTTGCCCAGCAGAAGCGTGTGTGTGTGCATGACAGAAGCGTGATGCTGTCTTCTCCGCAGCTCTCCTCAGACCCTTATTTCCAGCCAGCAGTTCTCCAGCTTTAGGTGCCCGCATGGTGCAGGACGAGACAAGCAAACTGGCAGCACAGTGCTCGTAAACTCCACCGGGTCTCCACGTTTCCTGTGACAAGTACAAAGTACTTTTCCCAGACAATTACTGGGATGAAATTATTTAACCGAATCAGTGGTGTTGCAGTCCTGAGCGGCAGAGACTTTATTTTCCCAGCTTGTCCTTCTCCATTGCTGCGAGGCTTGTGTGCAGTGTTCCTTGTCCGTGTGTCTTGTTGCCAGCTGCGTGAGCCGGCAGGTTGTTTTTCCAAAAGTGTGCCTTGCAGTTATCGGTCACATCTGCTTTGACAGGACGAGCCATGTTCATGTTACGTGAGGGAGTGACACAGTTAAAACCGTGGTGACTCACTGCTCAGTGTCCTCTCTCCTGTTTTGTTTCATGCAGAGTGTTAGAACAGGTACAGAATTGCAGGCACCGACTCATTAAGGGTCTTGTGGTGGCAGTGGGGGCCCTGTGGTGAAGTGCCCTTGTGTGGAACAGCAAGACCAGAGCACGTGATATAGTGCAATATTTCCGTAACTATTAGAAAGTAGGGAACCTTGGTTTTCAATGAACTTGTCTTGCAGATGCAATCTGCTGTTTAACTGAATTTCCCTGAGTATTCGGTGTGAGCCCTGCCCTTCATGAGTGCTGGAAATGCCGTTGGGTGGGGAGGGGATTCTCGGACATCAGGCAGTAACGGGGGCCTTGCTGCAGCCTACAGGAAACTCTGCTCATGGACTTGCTCCCAGCTCTTCTGATTGCACATGGAGGGGTGTAGTATTTTGAAGACCTCTTCAAAGCTGGCCAAAGTTGACCAGTGAATTCAAGAACCCGTAGGTGCTGGAGGTGCAGGCATGCCTGCCGTAACACAGAGAGAAATGTTATGAAACCAGATTAAAAGTAGGTCATTGTAGCTACCTCACTAACCAATCTAATTAGACCCATTCAATTTTGTTGACTGTTTTGAGTGTGTCTCGCTCCCCTTCGGGTAAATCTTTTCTTTTCCTGTAAGTGGGCTGTCGCCTTTCTGCTTCTTTCTTTAATCTCCAGGATATCCTCCTCCGTAAAGAAGATTGTCACCCCCACACCAGTCCTTAGGGCAGCAGGAGAAGGAGCAGCCACCCTCGGACCGCAGCAGGCACCCATGGCATGCCCTGCCTTGCCTCCTGTGCCAGGTCCTTAGCGCGACTGCACTGATGTCATCGCAGTTTTGTGCAAGTTAATGCCCTTGGCCTTAGGCAAATGCTCTTATATAAGACGTAATGATGCATCACCTAAAAAGGTTTTGACCCGCAGCAGGTCACTGGTGTCTGACACATGTATCACGCTGTTCTTGCAGGGCAAATATTTCCAGGCATAGGTAGTCAGGGTAGGAAATGCTGCAGGAACAGGGTTGTGCTCTGAAGAATTCCGGGCAGAATGTTCTGTGATCAGGAAGGGCCAGATCAGGTGTTTTTGAAACCTTGGGGAAGCAGCGAAGGTACATCCTCAGCTTCCCTAGGGAAGTGAGAGCTCTGCGCCTCGTGGGATGGGCTGTGTTTTCCAGGAACGCCTCTGGAAGGACCACCAAGGGGAGGAATACCTTCCTTCCCATTTTGCAGAGAAGGAGGCAGGTAGAAAAAGTTTTGGGATGCTCTCCTTGTTCAGTAGCCCAGGTTGAAAGATCCCCCTCACCTGCGGGAAGAGGAAATGCACGTCTCGTGGGTGGGAGCTGATGCGAGGAAGGGGGCAGCTGTGAGACCTTGCTCCCTGTGCTGAGGAGAGGGCACACTGTCCACACAACAGCCGTGTCATAACCTGATGACTGCCGTCAAAATATGGCAATGCAAACTCGCAGGTGACAAATTCAGGTATTAAGAGAAACACTTTCATAATCAAGCCTCATTTCAGCTTTTTCTTTACACTTACCACATTTCTGTCCCTCTGGCTTTGTTAAGGTTTGCTTTGTTTCAAAAATAAGATGTTATGGGATCATATCAGCACCTTTTCCAAACAATACCTCGGTGCGTAGGGCAGGAGGATGATGGTCCATTCCATTCATTCAGAAGCCTGCTTCAGCCACGTCAGTGGAGTTATTTCAGGAGTGAAAGAAAAAGCAGAGAAAGGAGTTATCATAATTTGACCTAATCGCACTTCTATTTCAAAAGTGTGTAAGACTTTAATGACAACTTAATGTCATTGTAGTTGAATGATAAGAAGAGCATGGCAGCGTAATGGCACGTTTTTAAAGGTTTGGTACTTTGGGTGTTGTGCTTGCCTGTACGATTGCAGGCAGAACCCAGAACAACCTACGAATGGGATGCTTAGGGAGTTCCTGGTGCAGATTCTTTGAGTGATTATTCCCAGGTTAGTGTTTGAAACTTTGGGTCCCCAGGCATGATTGTTTGAGTAAAGTGTTTGAGGCTTTTAATTAATTTTAATTCATTATTTTTAGTTGAGGAAAGGTTTTCTATGTGAGGTAGGTATGACTTGTCATTGTTCTAAGCGAGGGAGGTGGGGCAAGGTATCTCGCCAGCCAGGGATGCTGTAACAGAGCTTAAAATAAAGCGGTGTCTGCTTACATGTGTTGGGAACTGTGGGTTCTGGGGAGGGGACAAGAGATGTTTCTCCTGCTAAAGCCAGGCTTCCGAGTCTTTTAGTAGCTCTTACGAGTTAAAAACATGCTCCAATGCCAGAGAATCAAACATGCATCATTTTTTTACTCCTTGGCCCCTGCATAGTCTGTGTCTTGAAAGTCTCCCTGAAATGGGTAAGTTGTATCTTTTACTCTGCAGCCCGTCGGGAAGATCTGGCAGTGTTTTGGGAGGGAGAGTCCTGTGTCATCAGAACCTCCCTCAGGGTCACGAGATGAGTTGAGTGAAATGCCAGCCTGAGCTGGGCCGTAGGACTAGCTGTGTCGTAACTCCAGCAAGAGAAGATTGCTCTCTTAGGGTTTGCTCGGGAGTTTTGAAAGAGCTGAAGAAATAACTGAAGTGGAAAGTGACGTATAGAAGGAATTACAAAGGAGGTTCCTGGAAAAGAGTTGGCCTTATGGGAAGTCATTACTAAACAGGATCGAAAGTGCCAAAGCACCTCTCTTGAGCTGATTGGAAATGATAAAGTCTTTAATTTTATTTTTTGACTCTTACAGAATTGCAGGTGTCGCAGAGAAGAATGATCTTCATCAGCCCAGTGGTCATCAAGGATATGAGCTCGGCCGTTTGGATCTAGATGGGTGGAAAGGTTGACAGCCCGGAACAGGAGCTCCTTTGCTTTTCAAGATGGCAGCAGGCGGTGGCGAAAGCCAACTGCAGCGGATTATCAGGGACTTGCAAGGTACGGCGCCGTGCTGCCAGACCCGCTCTGGTGCTGGACCGTTCTGTCCACCATGGTTTAGATCATGCAGAGGAGGAGTTTGTGTTTTCAGCTGCGTGGTGCTTCCGTGTGGTTGTTGTAGCGCCATTGTTCAAGATGTGCCATGCGCTCGATAGTGATGTGACTGATTTTTTGGTGAGAGAAGTGCTGTACATTTTACAGGATCCTCAAATCTTGCAAATGTACATGTACGAGATTAGAAATAATTGTTACAATTTTAAAAAAGAGAGTGTAGGATTTGCAGTGTGCGCCAGGACTTTATTGGGGTGAGTAGAGCTGTGCTGTTGGAAGACTTCACGTGAGAGAAGAAGGCCCCCTTTGTTGGGAAGTTGATGTAGGATTGCTGCTAATATGGGAATGGAAAAACCCAGGAGGCCAAACCTAAATGGGAATGGAGACCCAGAGGAAAAGTACTGGAGAACTGGATCTGTTGTTCTTGCTGCAGTGGAACATGCTTCCTGTGCCCCTGACTTCTCCTTCACTAGCAGTCGCCAGCCTCATTTTCCACAGCTCTGTTGCAGGCAGAATTGGCAGCAGGTCCGTAGTAATTTTCCTGCTCTCTCTGCTGATCAGCTGCCTGTACCAAGATCCAGACATTTTTCCTTTACATTTTTATTAAATGTAAGGTATGATATGCGTCAGAGGTGGGACTCTAGATCTTACCTGCTGACAGGAGGAGATTTTAATTGGCAAAGGGGATCGAGTGGGGCTGGGTGCTGAGGTTCACTGAGGCGCCTGGAAGCCATACAAAAGCAAGGGGAAAGCAGGGTTGGAATTGGTGGTTCCTGATGCTGAAAGTGCACCCGTTGGGCCCAGAGTATCCCGAGACAGCAGAGAGAACTTGGGCTTGAGATTCCCTCGCCCACTACGGGTGTGAGCTCTAGGGAAGAGGAGTCGCTGTATGCTTATTTTTATGTACGTTATTTTTCCCGTTTCTGTTTTGTAACCAGCACAAGCTGAACCTTCCTGAATAAAGCACGGAGAAGATAAATGTGCTGACTGAACGACTGTTCTCGTGTTACTGATCCCCTTTAGCAGATTACGTGCTTTGTCCTTTCTAATCAGAATTCTGTTTGTCCTGTGGCAATACCTTAATGTGCACACGAGGCAGCAAAAAGCTATTTCTCTTTCCTCTGCTGATGGACCAGTTAGCAATGGTCTGTTACCAGTTGCTAAGTGTCAGAAGCAGATTTTTGCTGTTTTTAGGAAGAAGAAATAGCCTGTATAATAGAGATTGGCATAATTTGAGCTCTGTTTTTTCAAAGGAGGTGTCAGATTGCAAGCATAGCAATAAGCTCTTTGCACTGTTGTTAAGGCAGTTGGACGGAAAGAAGCTGAACACACAGACATAATGTCCAGGGAGAAACCCCATTTCTTCCGTCGTTTCTGGATTCAGTGCTACGTGCCTCTGGCGTTACTTAACTGTTTTGGTGTCTTGTTTTAAAGATGCTGTGACTGAATTAAGTAAGGAATTTAAAGAAGGAGGGGAACCGATCACAGATGACAGTGTCAACTTGCAAAAATTCTCCTACAAGCTTGAGTACCTTCTACAGGTAAAAAGTGATGTGTCATTTGTAGTCCACCAGCAAAGCTAGACCTTGTTTTCTCTTACCGCCTCTTCAATATGTGGGGTTTAATTAAAATAATAAATATCAATACTAGTAAGCTGTTAACAGTGCAGATATAGTGATGTGAGTAATTTACAGAATTTTTAGCAATTTCACTTTGGAAGTTCAGTTTTCCTTGTATGGAAGGCTTAACACAAAGGGCTGACGTTTAACCTAGAATGCTACTTTTTAGCCATCCTCAAAATTTAAGCAAAAGGGGACACTGCTGGGCAAACTGCAGTCCAGTTTGCATAGTCTCGTGGGTACACACACTGTCATCCTGTCACTGGTGGCAGCAAAGACATGCTAATCTAGCCTTAATCTAGGCAAGGGCATTTTAATTGGGTTGCAGAGGCTTCAGCAGAAGCTGAAGAATCCTGCGGGGTTTGCCTGGCCCGAGCTGCGGTCCGTTCCCTCGCTGCATCATTGAACGTGCTTTGGCTAGAACAGGTTTTGCTGGTACGTACGCGTGTGCTGTTGCCACCCTTGACTGCAGGTCTCTCCGCAACTGATTCTTGGTTGGTTGCCCTCCAACGGCTGCCGAATCTGCTGTGAGTCTTTGTTTCAGCAGTTTTGAGTGGATGTCTGTGTTTTAACTAGACCCAGAACATCATTATCTGCTACTGCCTGTGAAGTAGCTTTTGTCACTGCCGGATGGCATCAGTGCAGTAAAACGGCTCTTTCCTTTGTGAATACATGGGCTAAAACCAAGAGGAGAGCACACATTGCTGGGAGAGGAACGAGTTCCAAGTAGCTGTATAGAAGAATATTTGCATTTAAGTTCTGCTCATTGTATTTTGTTTCCCTTGCTTCAGTTTGACCAGAAAGAAAAAAACACATTGCTGGGCAACAGAAAAGACTACTGGGATTATTTCTGCGACTGTCTGGCAAAAGTCAAAGGAGCTAATGATGGAATCCGCTTTGTCAAGTCTATTACAGAAGTAAGTGTATGAGTTAAGCATCATAAAATGTGCTTTATGTTTTGGTACGTCTTTTTGGAGAGCAGGAGAAACCAGAAGAAAATACACTGTGTTTAATGGGTGGCCAAAAAAAGGTTGGGGATTCTTGGTTTTAATTCTCATGTAAAGCATAGAAATACAATTCTACTGAGTTATAGCACTCTTATTATATAGGATTAGATAGCCCGACTTCTGGTTATTTTAAAGACTGCTTGTACAAGTGAGTGGTCTCTGGTTGCACTTGCCTTTTTGTAAACTTAGTGCTGTTTTCTCTAAAAAAGAACGAAAACTGAAGTCAAGGGTAGAGCCTGCCATCTTTAGCACAGCTTACAGCAGGACTTGGCTCTAAGAGGAACACAAAAGATTCACCATATTTGATGTTTTTTTAAGACTTTTCCAAGAGACAGCAGCAGAACGTGTCGGTTACTCCCCTTCAGTACGGTTGAAAATCAGCAGCCAGTGAGTGAACCTGGCTGGACAGGACACAGGTTTCCAGGTGTCATTTGTTTGCTCACAAAACAGTACTTGCTGAGTTTTAGAAATGGAAGTGATCAAGGAGAAAAGAGTAATGGCAGTTGCTTTTTAATAATGGTCAATGAACAGCGTGATGTGTCCCGCTTTGCCTGCAGCACTCCTAGTATTAGGGTGCACAGTATGCTAGAGAGGTGGAGCAAGGAAGCAGATAGGAATGCTCGGGAAACTGCCCAGCCTTAATTACAGAGAGCCTTGTCTTTGAGGGCATTAGGTCTATTTGTAACAAATATTTTTGTATATAGCGGGTTGCTGAGATAAATGAGGAACCTGTGTCTTACTTAAGCACAGAAGCCCAGTAATGGCAAACCCAAGGAAACTGCTCTCACTTCACCACAGTGGAATGTGGAGAGAAAGCTTGTGTGCCCTCTGAGCCTTCTTTCACGCTTAACTTCTCAGGCAAAGTTTACAGTAACCTACTCAATGGAGCCTCAGCCCCTGCCATTTTCCTTGGCCTGCCTTTTTAGATCATGAATACATTTGGTTAGCAACATTTGGATGAGCAGTTTGGTTAGGAACTTGGCTGAGTTTTGTGATCCCCCTTCTGTTGATTCAACAGCTGGCTTCATAAAAGGGTCCATTAGTTTTGGTCGTGCAGCTGCTCATGGCCTGAAATAAGAATTAGATTTTTATCAACGGCTAAGTATTAACGGCTTTTTTTGGTCGTTTGGGATTCTTGTGTCCGTGGGGATGTGTACTGGGGTTTGTGTACATCTTTGTTCTACGACTGTGAGGTTTTTTGTGTCGGTACGTAGACTGCTTGGTCGTGGCTCTACATGATTACAGATGATATTTAGAATTTTCTTCTCTTGTGGTTTCTTCCTTCCAGCTACGAACGTCTCTTGGAAAAGGAAGAGCATTTCTTCGTTACTCCCTGGTCCACCAAAGACTGGCAGACACCTTGCAGCAGTGTTTTATGAACACCAAGGTGACCAGGTGAATAGCAAAGCGCCTTGTCAACCGATGGGTGTTTGCTCAACCAACATCACCTAGTAGCTATTGAAAGAAATTGAAACCCTTCCAAATGGTTGGTTTAGTGAGCTGGTAATAGGATAGGAAGGATAATAGACCTTTTGGCCTGGGTCACTGGTTCACACCTATCTTAGGCAGGTCGAGATTGAAAGTTGTCACAGCTCAGTGTCTGTGGAGTGGGTGGTGCTGATGCTTCTCTATGTCAAAGGTGACATTTTTATAAGCATTGAGGATCCTGGGTTTGATCTTCTGGGCTGTACATCCTAAGGGAGGATTAATTTGGACGTGTTGCGTAAAGCCTCAGAAAGCATTTGGTTTTTTTTGCTTTTATCTCTGGATTGTCACCCAGAGGAACGGCCTGCCTTGGCTGAGGAACACCAAAGTTTGTGGTTGCTTAGAGGGGCACTGGCAGGCTTTTAGAAAAAGCCAGCTATTTGCACAGTGTATTTAACTCTGGCTGCTGCTTTCTGTTCCTCCTTTTGATGTATTAAGTGTGTGCTTTCAGTATTTACTGGGTCATTATCCGGTGTATGGCAAATATTTTGTCTTGCCAATGTTTTACCCAAGCACTAGAGCAAAAATATTTTGTGCAGGGGCTCCTCTAAAGGTATTTCTCTGGGATTCATGGAAGCTCTGTGTAATTTCATTCACATCAAAGAGATGGGATGTTGGTTGGTGGGTCTGGTCATTTGCAGTTTCTGTTTAGAATGGTATATAGTTATTTTTCTGGGGTGGGGTGAATAATGATGTTGGGGGGGAGGGGGTTGCAAGTGAAACTGCTGCTTCTTTTTTACTTATGAGTATTACTTCTTTCATTTTCCAGTGACTGGTACTATGCAAGAAGTCCCTTTCTGAATTCCAAAATGAGTTCTGACATTGTCGGTCAGCTCTATGAGCTCACTGACGTTCAGTTTGACTTGGCATCAAGAGGCTATGATTTAGATGCTGCTTGGCCAGCGTTTGCCAGGTAAGATAGAACCACTTTGTCATTTTGTCCTAACAGGGCCGTAAAATACCTGCCTGCTGCAGAATCTGCAAAAGCTTTTGCTTTTGAAGGTAGAAATACTTGTGTTAGAGCAGGTATACATGTCATTAGTCTGAAACCATGTACCAGAGATCACATTTGATGCTCCATAACTGCGGTTGAGGCCCAAATCAAAGCTCTTCTCATCTTCACAGGCACAAGAAGAAATATTCTTAGCTCCCTTAGTCACAAGACATGTCATGACTGAGCAGCCAAGCCGTGTGCTTCACTTGCAGCAATGGTAGAGGTGGCAATGTGTGGTCACTGCAGCCTGATCCCCCCTCAAAGCGGGGATAACAAAACCTCCCAGCTCTGCTCCGGATCTCTGGGTGTCAGTGGGCGTTCCTAGGGCTGCTTGCTGCCATCATCTGGTTGAGCCACCACCACTCAGCAAAGCAATTTCTTGGCAAAGCTGTGCTGGGTCCTGGGTGTGTGAGAGGTCACGGCTGCCCACCACTTATATCTTCTATAGGTGCCTTTGATATCCCCGTTTTGTTCTCTGTTAACGTCAATGACTGTCTTTTTGCGTGTGGCAGTTCCAACTAGTAAGAGGAGAAAGACATGTCTGTATGTGCTCAGACTCCTCTTATGTATCATTTCTCTGTGTGATCAACAGGAGGACGCTGTCCTCCCTTGGATCTTCAGCATATTTGTGGAAGCCCCCAAGTCGCAGTTCCAGCATGAGCAGTTTAGTGAGCAATTACTTGCAGGTAAGCAAATTTCAAATAAAGTTTATGTGGCGTGGTAGATGGTTAATTAATGGCGTCATTCTGGAGAGCTTGGTAGTTTTATGGTGGTTATGACTCTTACAGTGGTAAACTCCAAAAAGAGTTCTTTAATGAAAAGTACAGGGAATTGTCCGGTAGCTGATTGAACTGCATGCACAAATCTTTTAGAGGCAAAAAAAAATGATGTCTTCAGAACACTGGCTGCAGGTAGTAAATTTTCACATTTTGTGAAAACCAACCCCTTTTCCTGTAAGTTGGTATCTTGTAGCTGTGAATGCAACATACAACATCTGTGTGCGTTAAGAACCTGAACTTGCTCTGCTTTGAGCACAGCATTGAAACGCGTGTTTAATACTTCTTAAACTTTCTCTTTTTCCCCTTCTGTTCATTCAGGCCCAAGAGTTTCCCTCCAGCCCCGATGCAAATAGCACACTAAACGTTGAACACCTTGAGGGCTTTGAAGAGATGCGTGTAGAACTTGATCAGGCTGAGCTGAGGCAAAGGGAACTTCAAGACCGTATTCACCAGCTAGAAGTGGAAAACCAGGAGCTCCAGGCAGCTGTCAGCCTTCAGAAGGAGCAAGTACAGGTAGAAAAGGAGAAGAGCAGTAACTACAGCGAGGAGAACTCGCGGCTGACAAAGGTGATCACAGAGTTACAGAAGCAGTGTGAGGTCTCGCACTCCACTCGGAGCACTGTTCACGACCTGCAGAAGTGCCTGCAGTCACTGGAACTGAACGCAGTGGAGCAGCAGAAGGAATATTCAACAAAGCTGGAGCAGCTGGTGCCCAGCAAGGACGACTGTGCCTCAAAACTGCAGGTGCTGAATCAGGAGCTGGAGGCCTCTAAGGCTTTGGTTGCAATGAAGGACCTTAGCATTGATGAGCTCAAAGCCGAGCTGAGTTCCACAGAACAGAAGAATCTCCTTGCAAAAGTCCATGCTGCCTTGGAGGAAAAGGGACAGCAAGCCACAGCGCACTGTGACTCTGCCCTGCAGATACGGGCACTGTTAGAGAAGCTTCAGGAGACAGAAAAGGAGAAGGCAGATATGCAAAGACTCAACAACGAACACGCGTCTCAGCTGAAGGCAGCACGGGAGGAGCTGCAGCTGAAAGAAGAGGCACAGAAAGAACTGGAGTCCAGATACAGTCGTCTCACTGCTGACTCCAAAGAAGAGAGTGAAAAGCTGCTCGGGAGCCTGGAAACCATGGCAAAGGAAATGGATGCACTTCAGAAGGCCCTAACCCTGAAAGGAAAGGAGATGGCTGAGCTCCAGACCCAGGTAACGGGGTCGCTGGCTCAGGTGGGGTCACTGGAAAAAAGTCTTGAGGAAGCAAGGAAAGAAAAAGAGGAACTTGAGGAGGATTATGGTAGGAGGGAAGGAGCACTGAAGCAGGAAGCCCAGTCGCAAGCAGAGCAACTTGAACTACAGGAGGGTCGCTTAACAAAGGTGAGTCAGACTGTGCATAGCCTTGAGGAGCAAAACCAGAAACTCTTGTCTGAGAAAGAGCATCTCAGCCAGAAAGTCAAGGAGCTGGAAGAGTGTTTGGAGCAGCAAGACTCTGCAGCGAGCGTAATGGATGAGGAGAGCAGGAAGCTGAAAGCAGAGAATGCAGATTTGCAGCAGGCCAAGAAGAAGCTGGAAGGGAAGCTGAAAAATTTGGAAGCTTCTAAAGCCTCTCTGGAAGCAGAAGTAGCCAGGCTAAGGGCCTCTGAGAAACAGCTTCAGAGTGAGATCGATGATGCCCTGGTGTCAGTTGATGAAAAAGAGAAGAAGCTCCGGGATGAGAACAAACAGCTGGATGAAGACTTGCAGAATGCCAGGAGGCAAAGTCAAACTCTGGAGGAGAGGCTAGAGGCTCTGCAGGCAGACTATGAAGAGCTAAAGCAAAGAGAAGAGACCACCAGGGAGTCTCATGCCTCACTCGAAGGACAGCTGAAGAGTGCCAAACAGCATAGTTTACAAATGGAAAAAAGCCTAGGCACCTTGAAGGAAAGCAAAGAGTGTCTCCAGTCACGGCTCACAGAGAAGGAGGTAGAACTGCAAGGCTTGGAGAGCCAGTGTGAGCAGCTAAGAGCAGAAGCTGAAAGACATAGGAAGAAGGCAGAGACTCTCGAGGTAGAAAAGCTCAGTGTTGAAAAGACATGCCTTCACCAGACAAAGCTGATCGAGTCCCTCTCGTCAGAAAAGGAATCCTTAGAAAAACACCAGCTGCAGCAGGCGGCTTCTCTGGAGAAGGAGGCTAAAGAGCTGGCCTCCAGACTGACGGTGAGTGAAGAGCAGTTGGAGGTCAACCGCAGTGAAGTGTCTAGGCTGCAAACAGAAGTCCTCGACCTGCGAGTCAAGCTTCAGCAGGCCACTGATGAGAGAGAGAAGATGAGAGGTGAGCTGGCAGTCTCAGAGACTGTCTTGGGTGAGCAGAAGGCACTTGTCCAGCAGCTGAAAGAGCAAAGTGAGTCACTCAACAGAAACCACGTGCAAGAGCTGGTGCAGTGTAGAGAAAGAGAAGAAGTCCTGAAAAAAGAGCAGGAGACAGCAGCCCATCAAAAAGCTGAGCTGGAAAATAATTTGCTGAGCCTGAAGGAAGAGCTCTCCAATGTTAAGCAGTACTTGGATGTTGCTAGAATGGAAAACGAAGAAAACAAAGATCTCCTCCACAGGACCAACACAGATATGGCTGAACTTGGTATCCAGATTTGTGCCTTGACCTCTGAAAAGGTGGATGCAGAAGAGCAGTTAGCCCATGCCACAGAAAGGCTTCAAGATCTGGAAGAGCAGGCAGCAGAGCAACAAGAGAAGCTGAAGCTCGACATCTCTAACCTCACAGAGGAGAACAAGAGCCTGCAAGAGAAGTTAGAGGAGGCTCAAACGTGTGCCGCGGCTGTCCCAGGTCTGCAATTGCAGCTGGAGACAGCCAAGAAACAGGCACAGAGTTTCCAAGAGACCAGCCAGGAGGAGCTGTCTGCAGTAAAGTTTCAAATGAGCACAGAGATTCTAAATTATCAGACAAAATTCAAGGTAAAGTAATGTGGTTGTTGTAGGTGAGGGAGCTGAGCAGGATTTCCTCTGCTTTGCCACCTGCTGCAGCAGTTACCGCACGAGATCCCGAGGTTTGTGTGGGTTGGGCTCTGAGACGGGCGAGCAGCTCTGCCTTAGCCTGGGAGTCTGAAATTGCCTCCGCACTCACCACCTAGGCCTGCTGGAGGTAAAACAACTTGGCAGAGTTTTCTGGAGATGTGTAGCCTGGCCATCCGAGCACGGTGGCCACATGGTATGGAAAAGCCAGCCAGGAATGGGGAGGGTGATGATTTCTTCTGTTGGCACTGAAGGTGGCATCTTCTGTAACTCTTCTCTCTGGTCACAGCTGTGGTTTTTTTCTTTTTTGGTAGAAACATTGCAAGACCTGTTCCCCACACCCCTAACACCACTTCTGCCTAAAACTGAATTTGATGAAAGCAAACTTAGACTGAGACCAAATAATTTTGCAGTTAATTCCCTCACATATTTTTTGATTTTAACTGCTCAAGGTAGCAGATGAGAAGCTTGAAGTTTTGCTTCCAGAAAACTGAGTCAGCCTTGTAGATGTGAAACTGCGCACCTGAAGGCTGGGTTTTGGCTGTGTTCTACCATGCCTAGATTATCGTAGAATCAGACTGGTTTGGGTGGGAAGGGACCTTTCAAGGCCATCCAGTCCAACCCCCTGCAGGGAGCAGGGACATCTGCAACTAGAG
>JAVSBS010015709.1:41173-76815 GCA_033124195.1 Coracias cyanogaster | reverse complement strand
AGAAAGCTTGAACACACACTCCCCATACCATGACATGTCAACTCTGAAAAGTATTTTCACCTGGACTTTGTGCCTCAGACCCTACACCCATGAGGGTTTCACATTTATTTACAATACTCTCCATGGGCAGTTTTCTGCTCCTTCACTCTTCAAACCCTGGTGATAATGTCAGCCTTATCCATGCAATGGAGGAATTTAAAGCATGTCAATACTATTGGGAGGTGCACTGACTGCATTTCAGCACTATTTACAAGTATGATAACCCTTTATTGTGCTAGGTAACTTTTTAAACAGAGAATCCTATAGTAAGCCCTTGCCTTTGTTCATCTGTTAACTGGTATTCCACATGGCTGATAATGGATACCTGGTGACCTTGTACTGAAATTGCTGGATGGAAAAAAAAAGTGCAAGCCACAGAGCAGCTAACAAGCTGCAGCTAACTTCTTTTCCCTTTGAGCAAAATAGGAAAAATTACTTTATTCAGGTACTGTTCAGATACAAACATGAAAAAGAAATTGCCCCTTGGTTTTATTTTTTCACAGGAGAAACATGCAGAAGATGACAGAGACAGCCCAGGTCCACTCACCAGAAATGTTCAAAAACAGTGCCGCCAGTTTGACTTCTCCTACTAAGAGGAAAGCAATTTTTTGCTCTACTGAACACTAATACTTGAGATTATTTACTGACTGAAGACCAGCCTGGACAAAAGTATGGTTTTCATTTCCAGCATGCCACAGACAATATAACTGTTCTCAGTATGACCAGTCAAGTTACATATCACCTTCTGCCTCTTGAGGTACTACAAACTGTATTAAATAACTGTATGAGTAATCAGTCACAGTGGCCACCACAAATGTACTCGAGAGAGAGATGTACGTATTACCCCAAACCAGTAAGAGTTTCCATCAAACTCTGGAATTTACAAGTGTAAGAGCAGGTTTGCTCTGCTCCATCTCAAGGAGATGCAGGACGTGGTATTGAGCTTCAAGCACTGTCGACTGTATTCTCCTCAAGTATACTGTGTTGTTTCTTATTACCTATCAATCTTCTTGTCATTTCATATTCCTTAGAGGTCCAACGACAGCAAACCAGGTACTACACATCCTGCTGCTTCTGCTGCTGTTCCAAAACAGTTTCATCTACACTGGGTGCCCATATAGACAAACTCATATTGTTTCGTTTCTAACAGACACTAATTTCTTAGCAGCAGAAGAAACTGATTTCTTAGTTTCTTTCACTCATAGAATGAACTAACAAAAGTAACAGGGTTAAGGTCCCAACTATCCTATGCTTGAGCTTCTGCCACAAAATTCCAAACATCTCAAATCTTCAAAGAAGTAGTTGTTAAAAAAAAAATACTGAATTATATTTTTTAACCTATTTAAGATACCCACTATTACTTCATTGGGAAGTTGAAGCTCCAGGAAGCAATACCACCCTGTTCTCCTCCTCACTGTTGTCACACAGGTCACCACAGAGTTCTCAAGTCAGGAAGGCACACAGACCTCTTAAAACATCTGCAAGAGTTCAAGGGTACTCTTCAAGCGGATCACATCCTTCCATTCAACAAAACATAGAAAAGTACTTTGAGACTCACCATACTCCTTCAGATTTGCACAGAGGGACTGGGAACTTCAAGTTTAGGTGAGGGTAGCCTATGGCTAACTTTCTGCATAAAAACAGGTTGGGTTAGCATGGTTCAGGAACAGGTAGAATATGAACTACAGAAATGGAGCAACAGTTGTCATGCTTTGTCTGTCCAGCGACAGTTTGTAGAGCATAGGAAACAGACCACTGTGAGTCGGGACTGCAATCAACTGTCTTAAGGGTGAAACTTCCATGTTACCTCTTTCTTCAGCTCATTTTAATTGGGCCTGGGCCTCTGTACACCAAAATAAACAATAGCTAACTAGAAGTTTTATTTTTTCCTAGTAAAGAATGCAAAAATCTAACCTACTGCCAAGACAAAGATCTGTCCAAGCCATGCCACTGAGCATTTTATGACCATTTTTTATTAATTATTTCTTAGATGGAAGTTTGCAACATCGGATTATTTGCATGCTTCCCAGCTACGGTATCTACAGCATCTAATTCAGGTAATGCATTAAGCATAGAAGGCAAGCCCATGGTTCAGGCCATCTAAATGTCACAGGAATCAGGTCACAGCTTTTATCTTCAAAAGCACAATCTGTTTTAATAAGAGAGTGTTGAAATATGCAGAGTACTCCACAAATAAGCTACTTGAAGTCAGCCCTGTGTAAGATAAAGCACCCCAGTCTAGCAGCATAAGAATTCTACTTTCTGGGCTTACTTTATTACTATATTATTTGTCAGGAAACTGCTGAATAAGGAAACACTGAGATAAAGTAAGTTTTCACCTTTAAATTAACCTGTATTAGAGGCCACTAACTATCAGAAACAACAAAATAATGCAAAAAAAAAAAAAGCTTATCTTGCAGAACACCTTAGTACTTGTTAGCATACTTTGTTCATGAGTCTGTCTTTAAGCAAAAGGAAACTGTGAATATTAATAATGCAAAAAATCTATACTGTCAACCTTTTACCTACATTTCAAGCAGGATTACAATGGTGCCTCACACTCCTCACAGGCTGCTTGCTATCAGCTCAACTCACAGAGCAAGTCATTACAGCCTGAAAGACAAGGTTGAACATACTTTCCAATCTCTAGGTTTTAATTAATGCCATGACTGCAGTATTTCCTAAAGCCTTGATTTAAGCACAAGCTTGCTCTCTGTCAGTGTTCTATACCTCCCCCACTCCCACTTACCTCTGTTTCAAGGACAAACTTTCATTAGCAATGTGATCTTTAGCACTGGCTGTATTGACTGTAATGCATGGTACTGCTCTATTTACTCAACACTACCTCATTGTTTGTAGTGCAAGCTTAACCAGTTGTAGGAGAATAGCCAATAACTGCACAATTAAAGCATTTTTTTTCTATAGTGTTGTTTTCCAGGTTGTTTTTGTAGTAATATCCAGGGAAAGTAAAAAGAAGATACACAAAAAGACAGACAACATACCCATTACCACAATTTAGTTTCCTTCAAGATTCTTACATACTTCTGACTTTCCTTTAAACTTACACTGTAAGAATATCATAGGCATGGACTTCCCTGGATAACAGCCTTGTGATCCATAAAGTATTTTGCTTATATAGTAATCCAAGTGATTCTTGCTTAAACTCTTAGAAATACCAGAATTTTAAAAAGTCCAACTTCTACAAACTGGCTCTACTCTGCTTCAGAAATGGACAGTTTGCCCTTTCTTGTTCAACAGGCTTTCACAAAAATATAGAGGGGAAACTGAAGTAGATCCCTAAATCAGCTTACCTTTAATCTCTGGAATTCTGAAGCTGAATATTAGGACAGCAACCTCATGCATCAGGAATTGATTATGTTTGATAAAAGGAAAAATGAGAGTAAGAAATATTATCTCTAAGATTTTAGCAGTTCATAACTGAGTAAGATCAGAACTTACACTTGGCCTTCGAGTGATTCAGACCTGCCCAATACAGAACAAGGACAGTAATGGTGGCATTAGGACAGTGACAGCATTTAGCTGTTGCTTCCTGTTATAGAACTACATCCTCTCTGTCAGGTAGCTTCTTGTTTCCAAAGTTCATGACTGGAAAGACTTGATAAGAGTTTTCTGGAATACACACACAGCTTCTTGTGATCAATTCTCAGCAACGCTGACAGGAAGAGAGGTTTGATTTATATTTGCTTTTGGTTCTTTAAGCAACAGCTTTCTTCCACTGCACTTCATATTTACATGCTGCCATTTTACATGCTTCACAATAAGCAAAAGCTCGTCCTGTAACAATTTAGTTCTGCTGTAAGAAAGAACATTGGCTAATATGCTTGAGCAATCAAACCCCCAAACTCTGTCATAGTCATATTCTATCTCATTCCATGCATTTACCTCCAATCCAATAGTTATTTCATTCAAGAGATTTGATGTGTTATACACTGCTTTGTGTCTCTCTTCAGCTGCAAAGGACTCCTAAATTAACTTTCAAGCTGTCAGGTACAGAGCTACAATAAGATCTACTTACAAAGCAAAACCTCCACAGTGGCCTTTGCACTTTTACTTTCCTAGTTGTACTAACAGAAAAGTAGAGCTGTAGTATACGATTGACTGCAACCGAATTGTTTACCAGGAAAGTAATTCTGCCATGATTTCTGTAAAGATGTTTAATTTCACACACTGCCAATGTCTACACAATCCATTATAATGTTAAAGCACATGCTTAAGTTTCTCAAAAATTAGAGCCAGAGAATGGAAACACCACTAATTAAGTTTTAATTTCAGTTTAGCAAGAATGATAACACTGGTGTTATTCAGACACTCTACTGTCAGCTCCAGTAATAGAACCTTTTATTGTAAGCTAGCAGGTGTCCAAAATCATTGCAGGAGCCTAGTTTTTGCAAGAGAGAATACAAATGTTTCTTAATCTTTGAGTTTCTTTCCAATATTTTAGTGTTAACCCAACATCTGTTTCTCAGCATGTTCCGCCCCTCTCTGCCCACAAAGGTAACGATGATGGAAATAAAAATTAAAATATTTTTAAAGGTAACTTTGGGAGACGTGTCAAGGTTGGTTTTTTATTTTGTCACTCACCACAAGTGATAAGCATTTAAATTTCAATTCCCAATATATTTTGTGTAATATTGATCTTGTAACTCACATCTACCTTCACAGCATGTGAATCTAGTGAATGCGGGACAGGTTAATAAAGCAGCTTTTTACAAAAAAAAGCAAGAAGAGACTATTGTGTAGAAGTATACTGGAGTAAGTTGTGAACAGTTTAGAGAAATCAACACAGATTTATCAGAGGGAAGCACTAAAATATGGTTTGTAGAACAAACAACTTCTGATTCAGTACCTTCTTAGAACACCCACAAGAAGTTGCCTTTCAGAGCACCAATATGTTCCTCCTTTCTTGAAATAAAGTGGTAGCTAACAGAAACCAATCACAAAGGAAAACAATAATATGAGGTCTCTGAAGTTTTTATGCAAAGCAGCAACTATTATGAGGGGGAAAGAAAAAGCTTCTCTAGAGCAGACAGGAGATGGCAAAGACATCAATATGAGGGAGAACTACAGTTTATGTTTCTAATTAAGACACATAACAGTTCCAATTTTAACCACAGAAATTATAAAATAAAACAAGTCTGACACCATGTTGCTAAAAAAGAAGAATTAATCTCCAATCAGCACTTTTCGTTTTGGCCACAACACTGCTTTGCTAGCAATATCAATTCCAGCATCTATGCGTCACTCTTAAACCTAACTGTTCAGCAAAGAAATGCTGCAACACGTTGACAGAGATGTTGCCCTCGTTTGGCAGCACTTAGCTAACCAAGCCCTTCTGCATATTACTTAAGGGTGGTGTTGGTTTTTTTTTTCCAAAGAAAAAAAAAAATCTAAGTAAAAAAACCAACGCATAGGTGCAAAAACGGTGCAACCCTTTCAAAAGCTGTGAGAACCAGCTAACATACTACCAGAGGAAGAGGGAAACAGTGGAGGTTTGCAGACAATCCCAAGTATCCACATAGTTTTCTACACTGCTTTCATGTTAACATGTAAGAACTGGTAGCACTACATGTATACTTATTGTCAAAATGGTAGAATATGAATCCTTTATTCTTCATTTAGTATTCCCCAGTCACTTTTGAAAACCCTTACAATAGCTCACTAACATATTTCCAGTGACTTTTTCAGTAGCTACTTACAGTAGGTTAGAAGAAAGAAGTTCAAAGTCTTTGAGGATCCTGTAATCCAGCAATCTTCGTATTAAAAGGCTTCTACCCTGTGTTTTACTGTCTTCCTATAACTTAAAAAAAGCTGCAAGCACATTTTCAAGAGAAATTCAAATATTCAGGTATAATATTACAGCTGTGAGAAAACACAAATGTGCTAGTGACACAGTTTTCAAAAACTGCACATCACCACACTGTGTGAAGACAGTGTTTCAAGCTATTCTGGACAGGGCATAGTAAAATTTATTTTTCTATATATGATAATCCACGCAGACTTAGTAAGAGATTTAATGCTACTGTTTAACTTCACCAGAACAAGCAACAGCATCTGCTACCACAAAAAGCCCAACTTGGGCCCATCAAACCACCAGGCCAAATCATTCACTTCTAGTGAATACTGGCACATCTAATTTTAAGAGAAGATAGTCCAGCTAGCCAAGACTAATACATTTCCATGCTTGCCAAGAAAAGAATATGCAGCTTTAGACAAATTCCTTTATCTAATTCTCTGTTCATTTGAAATGAAATGCAGGAGCAAAGAAAGGTTTAAGGGAATACTCAAAGAATTCAAATGAAAGTATTGCAGTCCTCAGAGAAACTAGGGTTATTGCTTTTCCACAAAAGCTAACAGAACATAAATGCTGCCAATAGCAAATGCATTCACACAATCTAACTATGTATATTCAGGTACACATATACAACAGAGGAACTGTTTCAGCTGTTAACTCTTCTCTGTTTTTGAGGAAACAGGTTTGAGTGTTTCAACAATGCAGTAGGAGCTGGGCAGTACAGAGGATTTGCCAAGGGGAAAATACTTTACCTATAGCATCAACAACAGAATTACAACTAGGGTTCTGAAACAAGAGTTAGCCATCCATTTTCACTGCTAAAGAAAAAAAAATTCACTCCTTAGCAGCCTGCTGACAAGAAGCACTAACACATCCTGATTTCTCCCCAATAAAGACAGATGATATTCAGTATCAGGTATCAGACATAAATTAACCAGCGCTCATTTAAGTTTATCAATGGAAATAGGGAGCTATTAGATGCAAATATACAGCAAGAATCCCGCATAAGGCTACATGCCCACAGCCCACCCATTGCTCCCCTAAGCGGAGGAGTCTATCACTGGCCTGCCCTGACAACCTGAAGACCACCTTGCGTCTGTCAGGAAATCCTCACCGCTCAGTGCCGATACCAAGCCAAGGCCACAGTTTCACAATACAAATGGTCAGCCTGTCTCAAAACATTCTCTCACCCACACTGCTTATCCATATCTTGGCGCTATGGCTGCCCTCAGAAAAACTGCCTAACCTGCCACACTGTACATCAGACAGAACGGCTTCAAACCAGAACTGTTTTTAACTCAGAACAGTGCCCTATTCCACTTTAACACACAGCCCCAAAAGCTTTTGTATTGGCAGAATGCAGGTGAGGAAGGTCCATGGAGCAGCACCCAAGTGAAAGGTGCCACTAAGTTTTCATACAACTGCAGCTTGAGAACACAATGCGGGGGCAGAAATACCTTAAGCTGGCATCACCAAACATGCTGGATCATGAAAATACAACCAAAGGGCGTAGTTTCATGGGACGTGAGCTCGGACAGCAAAGCAGCTCAGAAGTTCCCACCCTACCTGCTCACTTCAGTGATCCTGTCTGCAGCACAGCTTCACAAAGTTTTACTGACACAACAAAAAGATGGCAAAGT
Organism: Coracias cyanogaster; assembly: GCA_033124195.1. Lineage (NCBI taxonomy): Eukaryota > Metazoa > Chordata > Aves > Coraciiformes > Coraciidae > Coracias > Coracias cyanogaster. The sequence goes on along the minus strand of JAVSBS010015709.1, from coordinate 69,324 downwards.
ATAGTGCAGGGGCGAGAAAGAAGCTGGCTTCACCACTGAAGCCAAATCTTGTGAAACTACACCCTAAGTATTTGTTGTGGGGAGAACAGCCTGCTCAGTAACACTTGCCACAGGTTTGCCAAACACCTGCTCCAAAACTTCAGAACCCAGCAAATATTCCAAAATAGAGACTCTGTTAGGAGTTTTATTGAAGTGATGCAGTCACCAGTTAATCTGTTGGAAGACCAACCACAAGACTAAAACAAAACAAAAATATCACCCTGCATTTTCATGCTTTTTTTCTGCAGTCTGAAGGTTCAGAGGTGTATTAAAAAAAAAAATTTTTTTTTAAATATCATTTATCCAAAATGAAGGTGTGACAGCTGGCAAGTGAACCAAAAAACAAAACAAAACAAAAAACTTTCTGCTAGCACTTTGTGAAGGAGAGGCTGCAGAACAAGTTTCTCTTAAAAAAAATTGTAACCGGTTTATCAGGTCAAAGGAATTCACTGGTTCTTCCGCCTCTCCCCCATCCCATTTGTTTCCAAACGCTCATCTAGCCAGCTTGTTTCTTGCTGAATTTGTTGATAGGTGAGAAAATAAATTCTACCTGCAGCTCAGCTCGATGATCAATAAGCATCCAGACATGCTTTAGGGCACTGGTAATTTGCTATCACCTGATGTAGCAGCTACCTCAGTATTTTCCATTTGTGTATAGTTTAGGAGAGTGTGGGGGGCAAAGGCCCAGCTTTGTCTTTCTGTGTTTAAGAATATGAATCCAATCTATCATTCAGGTATTGGATTCTATGTACGATGCAATGAAAGATCAGCCAGACTAGAACAGTCTTTCAAACATTTTTTTAATATTTAACTGTCAATCCATAGATGAAATTTGGATGCTTTCAATAGGTCCAAAAGCAGATCCAGCACTCATGATCTATGTATATGTTCAAAGTAAGATGGTAATTATAGCTAAATACTGCAGACAGCTCTCCAAAATTATTAGCTCTTCTTAGATTTATCCTTTGTCATGGAGACATGCAAATACTGCCTTGCAAAAGGAAAGTAACATATCTTAAGGCGAGTCATGCTGATTCAGCCAGGTTTTCTGTATGGGAAGGATTAAGAAATCCACACTACTTTCAGCTTAGTATTCGATCTTTAACTTAGAAGCCCCATGGCTAGAATTAGAGAAGCACATGAAGATGTCAGCTTTTTGATGACAGAGTAATGAGGCTGAGAGAAAGGCAAGGTTCATTTTGGTTTTGCTCTTTAAAAGCAAGCTTCCATTCCTGTAAGGTTTCAGGGAGCAACCCGAAAACAATTTTCTCTGTTAAACACTCAGAAACTGGGAAACCATAAAGCTCCAGCACTTATTTAGAAAACTATAAAGAACATGATAAATAAGCCAGTCCTGTGATTTGAGGATGTGAACAGCGAAACCTTGCAAGAATGTCCCAGTAATGCAGGAAGAAACATAAGACGCTATTGCCCTTAGTAAGCAGTGTAGGTAAAGCATATTCAGAGGCTTACATCACAGGCTCAAGAAAGTTCCAAATACACACTTGAACAAGAAATCTCCTATGTTGTTTAAAAAAAAATCCTCATGTGTTCTACTTGGTAGCATTCTGCTACTACACCACCACAACACAGTCAGCAGCTCTAAGTTCACCCTTATTGTCTGTCCAACAACAGATGTAAGTTATTAATGCCATTTTGAACTAAATGCCTCAAGTAGACTACTTCCACAGGGCACACATTTTATGACTTCAGGTAACTATTTCTCTAATATTTGTGCATTAGCAGGATCTCCCCCACCCACCCAAAACATAGCTATCAAAACACTGCACATGATCCATCAGAAAGTATCGCTGGATCCCATAAATGCACTGGCACCTGTGGAATCAAATGCTTGTTACCCTGGACAAGCACAGTATTGAAAAACTTGCAGCAAATGTATAGAACATACACTGCAGCAAACAGCTCAGTTATTTGGGGTCACTGTGCTTCAGAACTTCACTTTCTAAAATTACATAGCAAAAGTGTATAGGTATGGAACCCTACTGTAGAATATTTCTTAAGACAAACCCAAGGAGTAAGTTGCGTGACATGTAACAGTGTAAGAGCATGAAGTAAAATTGAAATAATGCATCATTTGAAGTGCCTTGTTACAAGCAGAGTAAAGACCTAACCACAGATTACAGGCTTTTGGGAGACACTATCATTGCTGGACAGTGAACTAAATAGTAACAGAATGAGGCTTTCTATGGTCAGTGGAAAAACTCCAGGCCCACAGTAGCTGGTCTACCATTTCCTAGAATGGCTCAGGTTGGGAAGAGACCTCTGAAGCACAGATAAAAGTTACAATGAATTTGTGCTTAGTGATTCTCACTTCCCTCTACATCTAGAGACTGGGAACCCAAGGCAAAAGCCAGAAGCAAGCACTGAAACTTTCATTTATGTGATTGAAACGTGTGCTAAGGTGAGCGGCTTTCAGCTGCATCATCAAATTTTCTACCGCAATACAGGCAGGGTGTGGAAAGCTAATTTCACATACCCTATAACATTATCTCAAATCAAGGAGCAAGTCTACTTCCTTTTCCTCCTCCTTTTCAAACAACCACTTCTACCTGTGCTTTTGCTACTCAAAACTCTTAACTGACACACACACACAAAAAATCTGTACATGTGACAAATACCTGACTCATTCTTAAAACACATGATGGAATTAAAATATGGAACAGATTTATTTTCAGAAATGAAGAAAAGGATCTACTATTAAAGAATATGGAATTTTGCTTTTTGCCTACATTGCAAGTGGAGGGATGAATGAATTCTCTCCTAACTCCCACAGTCAGGACACATGTAGGGGATGGGAGACGAGCTTAGGTAAAGTGTGTTCCAAAAGACCTATGACGAAACTGGTCGCATCATAACTGGCATCCAACAATTAAAAGCAAAATTACTTAGTTGCATAGATACGCCTAACAAAAAGGAAAAAAAAAAAAAAAGTTGTTTTTCAAGAGTCTCTACCCACCTACATACAAAGGTAGTATTTCCTTTTATTTGCTAAAGCAGACCCACCTACAGTGCAATTTACAGCTATAAGATACAATCTCTCATAAAGTATTGAGTATAATTAAAGTGTGTCTGTTATAAAGGTAAACAGAGCGTACTAGGCTAAGCTGTTCCAGATGTCTTTAGTGCAAGATCTGGGACAAGATCAAACCTGCAGCTGCACATTTTCTCAGGGGTTATTTTGAAGCTTTAAAAAAAAAAAAAAAATCACCTCTTGGTCTTGGACTCTAGCAAAACTAATGCAAGTAGAATAAATGCTATCTGCAGCTTTCTTTTTTTAAAAGAGACATTCAATTCATGCATTTCTATTTTCAAAGATACTCTCTCCAAAGTGAAGTGTTAACCATTCAGTACCAAAGAGGGTTAGGACCTTGTTTGCCAAGTTATCTGTGTCACCAGAAGTTACAGCAACACGAACCTGTTCTACTGCCTAAGCAAGTTTCTTGCCGAAACACACCTACATATGATTCAGACAAGGTGTGGAAAGCCAGTTTTATATGTTGCACAAAAATGCACCATTGTATTTTTCCATTCAAGCACACTTCGTATATAGAAAAGACAGTGAAAGCAAGCAAACTTTCAGGAACTGCATATGGACACACTACTTGCATTTCAATTTTCTGCATAACTTAGGGCCACTTCAATCACAAGGATCATACACACAGATATACCGTCTTAGCATGATATTAAGTAAGTCAAGATACAGAAATCATAGAAGAAAACCCAATCACTTTATGACCCACTAAACTAATTAAGCTTATCTGGAAAAGAGTGATACATCAGCTGTGCTAGTTAGGTTTTAAGAAAGTATAGTTTTGAAGATTTCAACTAACTTTAAGAACAACAAGTAAGAAAAGGTCAAGTTTTTTACTACACATTGTAGCAGTGAACCTGTAGATTAAAACATACCACCTGAATTTTGAGTGTTTGATTAGCACTGCTAAATTAAGCAGTGCTCTTCCCAGCATATTCTTTTAAGGCTCAAGGAAGAAAAATTTCGAATAAAAGTAGACCCACGAAAATACTGAGAAGACAGATCTTCCAAGGACTATAGTATCAGCTCAGATACTCTGGTATTGTATATAACCATTTCAGAGTGAAAGGGTTCCCATTTCAAATGGTTCGGGTTTCTCTTGGGTTAGCATTAAAGTAAGCACAAAAACTTGCTAGCTATTTCAAAGCGAAGGGCAAAACTGAAGTCTATTTCTTTTATCAAATCAGTTTAATCTTGTCCCCAGGCTTCACCCTGAATAGCCCCTGCTTCCAAGAGCAGAACCTCACCTGTTGAAGAACCCGGTCCAGTGGTTCAGCTTTGCCCAATCCCTCTGGTGTTAAGCCACTCACTTCACGACACTGGTCACTTAAGTCCAAGTTGTCTGCTTTCACCAGGGATTTGTGTAGAGTCCCTACCTAAAAACATTTAAGAGATTATGGACAAAAGTGAGGCACAACGGAATGAGGTGTTTTTAACAATGCTTTCAGGCTGTAGAAAAAAATCAGAAAAGTGCAGTAGCACATTCCCGATAACAATCGCAATGAGAAAAACCATTTGTGGATTTCACAAATCAGAACCTTTGGCCTGGGTTTCTTTCCCTCCCACCCAGGAGGGCCACGCTCTCCGCTTCGGTGAAGCTGAGCTGGTTTTCATATGACACTGTTTGCAGTTAGCACCGATTTTTGCGGGAGTTGTTAATTGCAAAGAGAAAATCATGTAAAATTAAGGCAGTTTCCTGAATCTATTGATGAAATTGATAGTCGTGTTAGTTTTATCAAAGCCCTCCATCTCTAGGGGGTTCTTGTTTATGGTAGGGCTTTGGGGGGGAAAAAAAATAGAGCATATTTTCAGATTAGCTTAAAAATTAAAGAAAGTCAATATGCTCTTAAAGGTTATCCAAACATTGGTTAAAAAAAAAAAAGTCTACCGCAGCAGGCCGCAAAGGGTCCGGCGGTTCCCCGAGCCAGCTCCCAGGAAAGCATGCACGTTTGGAGCCCACCGAGGGCAGCTTTTTGTTTTAAAGTTTCCAAAGCCCGGAGACATCTTCGAATTTGAAGCTACAAAGGTTTTAAAGGGGATGCGGCAGGGGGGTGGAAGCGGCCAAACTTTCTTTAGAAGTTCCTTCTCCCCTTAGAAGGGAACAAAAAAGAGCCTCCTGAGCGCCCAGCCCGAGGAGGGAATGACCCCCGGGCAGGGGGCCCCGCTCCCTCCCCTCCCCTCGGTGCATTTGTGAAATGAACAAACGGCTCCGGGGAGGCGGCGAGCGGCCGGGCGAGCCTGCTCGCCCTCCGCCCGGGGAACGCGCCCTCGCACCGGGGGTCGAAGCCATACCTTCTTGCTGTGTAGATCCACAACTTGCCACACCAAGAGAATTAGTTCCCTCTCATCCGAACCCAGTTTAGCCCCATATGCACCAGCTGTTGCCCCAAACAACACCACCAAAGAGTCACTGTGCGAAGCCGTCATGACCACAGGGGGAAACAACTACAATCAAAAGCAGAGGTCAAAAAAAAGAGAGAGGAAAAAAAAAAAGAGAAAGACAAACAAACAAAAAAGAACAACAAAATCCCACAAGGCTCACCCCCTACCTCCGAGTGATCAAAGGGGAAAGGAGCGAACGAGGAGTCACAATATCAAGACGAGAGAAAGAGCTATTTAGGAGGTAGGGTGTTCGAGACGAACAAAAATGGAGAGAGCTTGCATCTCTACCTGTTCCCGGTGATCTCCTTCTTCCCGGGCCTGATTGGGAGGTGAAATTAGCAAGCTGTGGGTTTCTTTCCCTCTGACATCATGGCAGAAGCCCAGCCTGGGCTTTGGCTTTTTTTTTTTTTCTCTCTCTCTTTTTTTTTTTTTTTTTTCCCTTCCCCTTCCCCTCTCCTGGGTTACCTGCCCTTGGTGCAGCTCATGTGACTCTAGTCAATCTCCCAGAGGGACGAGGCCATTGGGCCCCTGGAAAAGGTGTAGGAGGGACGGAGGGAGAATCAACGCCTGGCTGATCCGGCCTGATTGGTTTTTGAAGGAGATCAGAGGAAAACTCCCTTTCTCTCTGTTAATTCTGCCTGCAGGAAGTGCCTCTACCTGCTTTCAGTTTTGCGGGATCCCGCCCGGTGCTGGGCGCGGGCACTGCGCGCTCCGCTGCGCGCCTGCGGAGACGGGCGGCCCCTCACCCGGCGTGCGGGGGAGATACCGGGGTCTGAGCACCCACACCGGGTCCTGCTTTGGTTGCTGTTTTTTTAATCTGAGGAATATACACGTACAGTTGCTAAAATACCATCTATGACTTAGCTTTGAAATGCACAAGTCTTCACCTGCTTCCAATGAATTGCCTGTAGTGCACGTTGCTGTGTACGGATTGAGCTACCGATGCCAACGTTAACGTCTAATAAACGTGTAGTATTACACAGGAATTTTAAAGGAATATTACAGGCAGAAAGTACTTTGCATTTTAGGCCATACTCTACATAGAGTTTGCAAAGGAAAAACACCACCTAGTTTAGCTACTATGAAAATACTCCTAGGCATTCCTACTCAACGGGAGCAACAGTGATGTTTGTAACATCGTGGGCTGTGACAATTTTGGGACACGTTGTCAAATTCAAATTTATTTTGAAGCAGAAATGAAAATCAAAAAACCTCTGAACTGTTTTGACCATGTTATTATTGACCATGTTATTACCGCTGATGAGTTACTAATGATTTTTAAAGGCCAAATGCTGCAAGTTAGACTAGTCATAATTTTTCTTTTGCTTCACTAAATCTTCAGTTTGTACTTCAATATTAGGGTTGTGTTGAAATACAGTTTTAAGGAAAAATGGTGCTGCTATTTAGCTATTGATGTCTATTGTGGGAAAATGCAGAGCTGGACATTTAATTGTGAGTATCTGATGGGTTTAAATATTAACCTCACATTTTTTCTTCTTCTAACATGCTTATTTTATAATTGGTTAATTATAGCAGTTATTAGGGACCTCCTTGGCAAACTCTGATTCACAAGCTAACACCATCACCAAGACTACTTCCTTTTATTTCAACAAAAGTAAAATACAGTTCAAGGATGCTGTCATGTGAATTATCTTAGAATTCATGTATTGGAGGTCTTTACCTGGCAGAGGCCATGCAGAGAGCTCTGCAGTGCACAGGTGTATCTCACTGAACATCACGAGGTAGTTGTTCAATGCCTCTCAGCTGTTGTCCCGGCTGCCTGGAAAGCAGTCCTGAAGATAGATCGTGGTTGTAGAAAGGGCAGGTTCCCAAACACTCAGCGATGAACACTTTAATCTGTAACATATATGCATTTACATATTCCAAATATTTTCAGTAGTATCTTTTCTGTCATTACTAAATTTACACAGCGGTTATATTTTCCTCTGTAAATGCATGTCCAGAAGTCTTTGGTAGAATAAAACCCCATTCATATTCCTTTGAGTTAGATATATCCTTTGGATACAGTGGTAATGAAGTAGCATAACGGCCTGTTAACAGGGATGATTCTTACCCCTAAGTCTGTAATAAGAACCACTAAAAACATACTGACTTCAAGGGTGAGAACTGTGCCTCTTATCACAAGGTGTTCCTCCCCTCCCAGACGCACATATAGCCCAGCGGTGCTGGAAGGAGGCAGTGTCTGCACACAGAACTCTGAACACAAATTTCACCTGCAGCTACACTCACAGGAGAAAAGTATCAGTCTACTACAATTTAGCTGCCTTCATGAGGATGGCATTTCATAGTCCTAATATATAACTACTTCATACAAAATGGGATGATAATTGGCAGATTTCTATACAAGATCATATACATCACATGTTCTTGGCCAGCCTGACATGGATGCTCACAGACTTCAGTGAACTGGCACAGAGAATGCCAATACATATGTACCTATGATCTAACGTGAAAGAAAAAAGCGTTGTAATTCACTTACAGCAACGTGTTGAATTAAAGAAGTCCTACTCATATCAGTGCCAAAGACCGTTGAAAACTTAGTTGCAATCTGTGCATGGTATCAAAGGCTAGTGAGCCCAAAAGCTTGTATGCTTTTCACAATTGTATCAGCTCATCTAATAACATGTAGAATCTCTTCTCAGAAAACCCAACTGGTTTCTACTCTTAGACTACCTCAAATCATATAATTCTACTGTTACTAATTTATCTAAACTATGATAGCTAAATAGACTTCTAAAATGGTTAAAAGAGAAGTTTAAATAAATGCCAGCCTCCCTGGGATTTCAGACATTTTCAAATATCAAAATATGCAACTGATTTCCCATTCACCTTCTCTGTAGGACCCTCGATCTCTGTGCACACAACCCTGAGCTATACCAGTCTCTGCAATGTTTTTGATCCACAAATTTTAAAGGACTGATATTGCATGTCCCCATGGAACAGTAACAGGATCCACTTCCTGAAACATGTGGCACAAGCCCTTGTACAATCAGTGTTAGCAAAGTTAATTTGTAACCAAGATCTTACTGATTAAAGAGTTACTGCTCACCTTTAGCTTTAAGCTTGGCAGGCGTATTTAGAGAGGTTCTTGTTTGTAGGCTCCATACAAGAATAAAGTCTCATAAATGTAACTGGGTGGAGAATAAAAGTTTTAGAGATGGATATTCATTGTTACACAGGTTCAGCATTGTGATTATTTTGCTTGTTTTGTTTTAATCAAACTAAACTGGAAAATAGAATGGTTTTACAGTTCAATCACATGAGAACACTGAAGAAGTTCATTAAATGCATTGTACTTGCAACACACACGTCTGTAGTGACAATTTCATTATTACTATACACACTATACAGCTTCATGAATCAAGACAAAGATGAAAAAAAAACAGAAGAGCAAACACCACCACCTTTTACCTTTACTACATTATTATTAAAACCCCTCAGGGACTGAATGTCCTGATCACTCAAGTTCTTCTGTTATAGCCTAATAAAAGGAGTATGAAACTTGGAGACAGGAGAACTGGAGTAATACCCTGGCCACATTCAGATCTGCAGCAATACTTCAATTACCTTTTGGGGAAGCTAAAAGTCAATCATCTGTTCCAAACTGTATGATATTGAAAAGTTATTTGTCTTATGAATATTCTACTCATCTGTTAAGAGGAAGACAACAATGATGATGCTTAACCTTGTAAAATGGTCTGAAACGTCCTAGGAAAAATAACTTTGAAGCTGGGTCTAACTTCAAAACTGGCCATACTGGTGGGGCAGAGAGGGTGGACCAAAAGACTTTCAGAGGTCTCTTCTAGCTGAAATTATTCTGTGGTTCTGAGAAAAAGAGATGCTAAATTAAGTAAGTAGAGCCCTGGTGTTTATCTGCACAGCAGGGACAGTAGTAAATTCTTTCTGTGCCTTGGCTTCTCCACACTGAACTGGAAGGAGGAGCTTACTGTAACTCCTGAAACATAAACCCATATGTAAGGAATTTCCTGGCATCCTTTCTTTAATAGTAAATGGGTGAGAAAGGGCATGGGAACAACTGTGTAGCAGTGTTCTTTGATTGCTGTCCAGATGTTTGGAGAGATCTGATTTTTTTGGTCTGCCAGGTAGGTCTGTCATGATTACAATGCAGTGTAAAAGCCTTGAGATCATTTCCATTGGGATATTCACAAGAGCTTGGCAATATGCAAACTCACTTCAGAAAGGTGGTTTCCAGTGGCTTGCTACTCTGCAGATACTAGCTCCATCAAGCTGTGCTGAAAGCATTCATTTAAAATCCTGTATCAGTTAGAATTTCCTTTCTATTGACTCAAAGGTAAATTAAAACAGAAGATCAGTGACTAGGCAAGATAAATAAAAAGTAAATTACTTTCCCTATTATTTTACATAGCTTCTGTCCTTTATGGGATGACAATCAATCCAGTGCCTTAATGCTACAAAGGTTTTATAGATGCTGAGCTCCCACTGGAATATAAGTCTATGCTGTTTAGTTTTCTAAGTATCCAGCTTTTGAAGATCTAAGCATTTATTTTCCTATCAAATTTATGGTCAGGTCAAACATTATTAAATATATTATTACAGGTTTACATTAAAGTTAACAGTTTACAACAAATAAACAGTGAATTTAGATTTTTTCTGTCATTGGAAATAATGCTTTCCTTCAAATAATTTACTGAACAGCTTTCTGGAATTAGAATCATTGAAATGGTAGCTGGTAGGGACCTCTGGAAGTTCTTTTCTCCAACACTGTGCTCCCAGCTGGACTCCTGCCAACACTAGATAGAACCAGCCAGTGCTTTGTGTAGCTGTGTCTTGAAAACCTCCAGGGATGACCTGCTCTAATGCTGCACTACACTGCTGATGAGAAACCTTCTCCTAGTGGCCAATCTGATCTCACTGCTAAATTTTTAAATAATTCACTGCAACTAGTTGAGGCAGGATCTTTAAGCTGTGGTAAATTAGACAAGCCATGTGATACAATTTCTGTTATCTAATGAGATGAATATGCAAGTACTTCCTGAACCTTTCAGTCTACCTTACCTGTGATTGAAAACTCGCTTTGTGTGAAGTTTTATTGTCCCTAGAATCTGCCTAAGTAAAATTTTCATTGCAATTGGTCACTTTTTTATTAGCCTCTGGTATAATCTGAAACTGGAAACTCAATGGAAATATTATTTCTGCAGCAGGTTTTTAAGCAAACTGATGTTCAGCCTTGTTTAAAACACTTCTCTTACTAACCCATCCTCTCTTTGTCCATTGAAAGGATATTAGCAGTTTACAAGTCAGTCAGTGGGACTGCATATTCAACAGTAAAAAAAAAGCTTTTTAATGATGATATTTACTATAATGGGTTGTTTGTTACATGAGCTATAAAGGAAAAAAAAAACACACTACCACCATCCTTGCTACCACCACTACCACACTTTAGCGAAAAGAGTAAATATATAAATTGATAACAGAATTCACTGCAATACCTAAAAGCCAAAATGCTGGCTTTCATTCATTTACATGCAATTAAATAGAATAATCTTACTGAATTATAAACAATAAAATTTAAAATGACTTTGCATGTTTTAAGTTCGACAGGATAAACCTTATATCCTCTTGAGAAAAGTTCAAGCGATTAACTCCTTATAAGAGAAAATGAGAATGACCTGATGTCTACATGAAGCATTTAGTTTGGGTCATTTTATGCTGTATATTTAACAGACCAGCTCAGAGACTTTCAGACGTAGGAATAGTAAGACAGGAAACCCATTAGTCCTCCAGCCTTTTATGAAAGAATTTTGTATTCATCCCCGCAATTGATTGATGATACTCAGCCCATCATATTCCCACACATAAAAGCATTCACACTGTAGATCTAGAAAGTTCTCAGGAGTTCATTGAAACACAGAATCACTGAAGTTTCAAAGTGAGACAGCCAGAGCCATCTGGAACTTTGGATATCTAACTCCAGTTGGACTCCAGTCACCTTGCATGCAAACATAAAAAACACTTAGATAACATGCAAAATGTAAATGTCACTACCTACATCAAAAGATCCTCATGCTATACTCTACCCTCACTTATTGAGAGCTGACAATCAGTTCTGCAATATAGCAGCGATGAGAGAACTGATCGTCAAGTGAGTACAAAAAACTGTATACTGGGAGTCCAAACTGCTCAATCAAAAACTGTACAAATCATACAATTGATGAATTTATTCAAGTTACATTTTCTCAAGCTTTACTGGCAACTAGCTGATACTGGCCTCATGAGAGTACCGTGGCAGAAATTACTAGGTTCTGGCTTTTTATTCAGATGGTACCACAAGCTCTCAGCTGACTTAAAAACCCTGGTAAAAAATAAGGGTGTGTTCCTATAATATTTAATTTCCATTTGATTTAGCTGCTCTGATATTTGACCTGTTTCTGCATTATAATTTAATTAAATTTATTCCACATACAGATATGCTAATACACATCTTTTTCTCACCACAGTATAACTGGAAGTAAAATATAAATGCAAAAGCTAAGCAAAACTTAACCACCTGTTGAAATACTTCGGCTTTAAAAACTTTTAATTGAAGTATTTTGGATAATAAACAGATGAAAGCAATTATGTGCATCCAAAAGAGATGTGATAGGAGACCTATCACTCAACTTTCATCTTGATTACATTTACTTTGCTCCACTTCTACCACCAATTATTATACACTTAGGATCTGAAATGGGAATTTCAAACACGCTCTACATCCTATTCTCTCCAGTTACAAGGGTGGAACAATTTCCCCAAAGAATCAGGCCTCTGACACAACTTTTGTATTTTTGTTTTTACTGTCTTTGTCTTGAAAGCACACAGTCTTCAAAAAATCTTGTCTGGCTTGTTACTGCCAGACTCTAGCACAACTAATACGCCAATTCCTACGAAGATTGGATGAGTTTATTTTCTGTTCTACCTTCAAGTAACTTGAAGCAGAGTCAGATTCTCACTCAAATAAATGTCCTTGCTACTATTCAGCAAATCCTCTCTTCAATTTAACCTCTGAGCATGGCTGAGCAAATATCCTTCTTCTGTTGGCCTAATGATGGATTTTATATGCTGTGGAATATATAGTAGAAGTAAGATAGGAACAGTGTGCTTGCTGGTACTAGAGAGTGATATGAATTCCTGAGAAGGAACATTCTCAGAGAAACGTATTGCACAGCCAGTGCAATGAATTCAAGTAAAAAACAAAAATAGCAAAAATAAAAAAGAGGACAGCTCTACCTAGATTCTTCCCTCTGCCATACTGCAGAAATTTTAAAATTTAAGATGCCATATGATGCAATTCAGTGCATTTTATCACCTAATAGCCACAGAATTGCTTTATAAACACAGGTAACTGAGCACATGGGAAGCAGGTGCAGTGAGTTCTGCCCTTCCCTTTCCCTATACGCTGAAGCTGTGATAATGTACCATGACAGAGCTGTTTTATAAGTGCCAGTACTACCACACCTCCTTTCCACAACCCTCTGCTAATGTGGCACGCCCTTGTTTGACAGGAAATGTCACCTTGTGTTCAGTCATTCCGTGGTTTTCTCAAGTAATTGTTTCAATCATAGTGTGACAGAGATAACATACATTAAGATTTTGCCTTTTCTACACTGAAATACGTGGTGGTGAGGAAAAGGAAAAGAGCATATGCTAGCGAATTTGCCTGGCACATCCCGTGAGTGGCTACACACACGGTGACCAAAGTGAATGTACTGATAACGCTTTGGGTGAAGCAGATGTTTAGGACATAACTAACATTCAGCCCCTCCTTTCCATTCTCTAGTGCTTTGCTTTGTGTGCCGGGAGGCAGAGGAATCCGATCTACTCCTTATTTTTCAGGTAGCTTAAATTCTAGTATGCACTATAAACAAACATATCCCTTGCAGTGAAATGGGAATAGTTAGGACTTGGTTGGGCCTGCCACATGTGACAAACTGTGCTCTTAAGCTGTAGGTTTCATCATAAAATGTTGGACATAAATACCAACTTCAGGCATACCTTGGTCATCCAGCCTCAGCTATTCATTCTCATCCCACCCTTGGCTCATTGTCTCCTGATTCTTCAGCACTGCTATTTGTGAGGCTACATTGTGAAATGTTGATCCAGTTTCTGGAATAAGAGGGGTATCTGCTGCCTTATAGTATCATGAATCCATGGCTCTAGGGCACATCAAGCTTTTCTTTGGCCAGTTTCTACGGAACACCTGCAGCTGTCACTACAGGCAGCCAGGTTGGCTATCACCGTTGGTGAGTCATGTTGGGTAGCATTTTACACCTACTTTGTACAGACAGAGGTTGTAAAACAGTGAAGATCAGGTCTTCTGGTCTCTTCAGATGTCTAGATTACTTTATCTATGCAGGAATTCCTGTCTGAGGGAGTACCTACAGTAGGAAATGAGCATGCTTTTGCCACATAGACTCCTAGAGAAGGGAACACTGTCTATACATTAAGTTCTTGCTAGCCAGATGAAATACCAGCAACCTACTTTGCCTTGTGTAAGAGTTGAACCAGTGCTGGTCAGCTTCGGCGATGAACACATAACTTCCCCTGGGGAAGACAAGGCAAAAGGACTCAGTAACAAAGGGTAGAGATTTTTTTTTCAGTATTATGGGTTCTGCTTGAGAGTGTAAGATGAGCCACTCTGTACAAGATTTAATAAATTATACAGGGCTTTTCCTCTTATTTAACATTATGTGTGTGATAAAACAATGTGCAAGTGTAATCTCTTTTTCTCATAAAACAAATTGCAAAAATGACTTTAAAAACCATTCCTTTGCACTGATATTGAAAGCAGAAGACAAATCTATCCAACCCTTGCAAATCTGTTGGGTGTAGGGAAACAAGGTGGCGCTTATCACCTTCAATCAAAGATTAGCTGCTTTAATCAAAGAGATGTGAATAGTTTACATTCTCAACTTTGGATTTCCACACAGCCTATTTGTTTTACTTAGGGCTCGTTTACTACGCCCCTGTTACCATGGAATTGCTAGGGAGCTAAGCCACACCCTTATGAGCATACTTAGCACTTCCTGCACAGTGCAGCCTTAAGAGCAGTCCCCTATACTCGGGAGAGATAATTGGAGGTAAGAAAGCATAAACAGCATAAACAGCCACATCTTAAGATCCTGGCTGGCAAAGCCAGTACACATCACCTGTCTTTGTGCTCTAGTTAAATAGTCCACACGAGGTTTTTGGGAAGCGTTTACCATGAGAAGTATTTTTCAAAAGTATTCCTTGCTTAGGATACTGATAATAGCTTTCCTACCCTTTAATTGGTTTGAATCCAGCTCTTCCATTGGTGGCTGCTTTGTGACTAGAAGAAAATGAATTGGTGGGTTCCTCTCAAATCCCTCTGGGCTCCTATATAGGCTGTATTAGAGTAATGGCAGGCTGGCTGGCAGTTCCAGCAGACAGGATAAGGGGTCATTACATGTAAACAACCCTCTCAGTGCTTTGAGGCAGCAGCGTGGTGTAGTTGCTAGATCACTTGCATCCTCCTTTTTCTGGTTCATCTGTAATTTAAATTATTATATAAAAATATTTGTCATTCCTGTCAAAGCTCAGTATTTATATGAATCACAGTAAGATGTTGCGTTTGGGTTTTTTTTCCTTTTTAACCATAGTATACTAAAAAAGTTTTAAACACACATTTAGTACTATTAAAAAAATCAAAGCACAGAACTCACTGCTGAAACTTAAGCTGCCTAAAAAAAGCCTAAAGCATACTGAACATTCATATTAGAAACTTCTTACTGATGAATCATTCCTGTAGTTTCACAGACTTGCCCTTGACCCTTCCCTCTGATTCAGGATATAAAAGCATCTTTTGTTTTATTGCCACTGCATACTGGAAATGGGACTTCAGGTTACCACCACATATTTCTTACAGTTTTTGTGACATGTTACAAATTACAGTAGCTTCTAAGGCTTGGGTGGATTGTAACCGTGATTAATAAAATACAGTTACTAGTTCAGCAGTAAGGTGGAGTAAGAGTGAGTAATTGCATTCTGTGGGAACTTAATCAGAATCCTCCAGTTCATGGGCATGAAAGTATTTTGTAATCACAATAATTAAAAGAAAAGACAGAAAATCAACAGCATTTCAATGCAAGTTTCCTTCAGGATTTCTTTAAAGAAGAAAATATTTACAGGTAGACAGCTACAGAAAATTAAAAACTGGGAATCAGTTACTTTATTGTTACTTTTGCTTTTCTGAGAATGAAACCCACAGGGCACAGTAGGATGATTCAGGCTCAAATGCAGCAGGAAAGAATTCATACTTTAAGAATTACAACTTGGTTGCACAGGCCTAAAAGCAGTAGAGGAGACAGACAATGCATCTAAGGATGGATCTTCATTGCTCCAAAGGAACAGCAGCCTCCATAATAGCCACAATACACCACGGGAGGCAGGGTGTGGTGGGGATGGAGACTGTGAGCACGTACACATGTAACAAAATTAGTGGGTATAAAATAACAGCCAGTTTCATTTATTTGCACAGTTTATCTATAGTAGCAACCAAAGTCCCAGTATGCAAAGAGCCTGGGCAACTGAGGCGGAGTAATGTATTCCACAGCTCTGCAAAGATTTTATATGAAGCAATACCCTTTTATTGGGATTAGCTGTGTTTCTCAAGACGAGGCTCAAGGGAATTTATAAAACCACTGTATGCACACACTCAGAGTAATGGAGTAACTTCTCCATTGTTGTATGGACAATACACCGCATAACAATATGTCTTGTTTTTTCTCTCATGTAGAAGAGAAAACGTCCCTTTCTAAGAAGAATCCTAATGGACTTGTAATATGTGGGTTAAACAGGCAGGATTATATGGTCTCAGAAAAAAAAAAAAAAAATTGTATGACCACTGACAAAAAGTCTGTTTCAGGAAAAGCGATACAGCCTACAGTTCTTGCAAGTCAGGCTCACAGTGTCTTGTTCTTGGGCAACAAATTCATTGTAAAATGCTGCTATTTAATATAACATTTGATCTCCAGTCTTTGTTGGTCTTTCCGCAATAGAGTCAAGGCTAGATGACATTTGTCACATTTCCACAGGGAACTTGGCTTGCATTAGGCATGATGGTTTGCACAGTTGTTAAGGAATAATGAGGCAAAGTATGTGTACTGGAATACTCTCAAACTTATAAAGCCTCAGTTGCTGCCTTCATTTATGTGAAATTAGAAATTCAGTATGTATTAAGATAGCTTAGTATGGGAGTAAAACATTGAGTTTATTTGATCCCCTGTCCTTGAGTGAGACAAAACCCACTAATTTTAAGAGCACTTTTTATACATGAAGGAAAATCAGAGCTCAGGGATCTATTTGTTTCATTTCTTTAGTCCTTTAGAGGATAAAGACATATACAAAGCTAATTTACATAGTTTTTGAAGCAATTCAACAACTTCAGCATCAAATTTCAAAGAATCAAAATGTAACAGTTGAGTTTCTTAATCTGTTTCCTAGATCAAAATACATCTTATTTCAACCAAAGTAACACTGATGTTTGGATAGCAAGCTCACCAAAATACACGATCCCATATTATAGACAAACAGGCACATATATACAGATCCTTAGTTATATATTCATTTTCATTCCTCACCTTTCTGCTCCCTCTGAGTTTTCATGTTTGGGCCAAAGGCAGACACTTGATCTGTTCCTTTTTAGCATTTCTGGTTTTCTCAATCTTCCTTTAGTTTTTATTTTTCTATACTTTCTCTCAGGTATCTGAAAATGCAAAGTATTAGCTGAGTATATAGCAACACAGCATGATCAAATGTCTCTGGAGATCACAAGTTTCCCACAGTAGCATTAGAAATATAAACTGAATACTTATTAACACACAATTCACAACAGTCATTACTGTCTCCCCCTTCCTCCCAATGAAAGGAAGTGGCATTTAAAATAAAAACTGCTTTAATAGAGTGAAATTCATACCTGCTATAATACCATTATACACTTAATATTTTTACATTTGATTCAAATGCATCTCTCATTTTTATACCAGCAGTACATGGGACACTTTTTTAGAACGACTGCCTAGGAGAGACATGCTCCTTCTACATAAATGCTTCTTTCTGATACCTTTCCTTCATCCCTCCCAGCAATGCATTCATGTTTAAAGCAGCTTCACTCTGAAATTACTATTCCTATGCAACTGTTGCTCCTTGCACAGCCCTTAATTGCTTTCCGTCTGGATTACGCTGTATGTACTTTGCATAAGGCTGCACCTTAAAAATCTAATAAAATTAAGTTCATGTCAGTACAGCAAGGACTACTTCTGAACTTCTTGACTGGAAGTTATTTTTGTGTGTGTTGGTTATGAACTACAAGTGCTACATGGAATGGGTACATAATCTGTTTTCTTATCACCACTCCTTCCTCTGTGTACCCACATGCCAACACATGGTTACAGTTGCAGGGCATGTGCCTCAACCTGAGATCCTTGACATAACAAAAGCCATGGCTGGCAGAATTCTGTGAGGATTCAGAAACTCAGGATATTTGCTCCCACTTGGAAATAGTGTGAAATTACATTTTAGCCACAATGCAAAAGACATCTGCTTGACAGGGATATGCTTCCACTGATTCAGAATGGAGAACAGAACCCTGTGCATGTCAACTCCAACGGCAGGCTTTAGGCCAAAGCTGGATCATGACTGAATTTCTCCTAGGCCATGCAAAGATCCCAAACGTGATATAAACCACATTCCTGCAAAAGATCTCATATTTCTTACCATTTGCAAAGTTTCTCAAGAAGTTTCATTGTTACATAATATATCAGTTGTGAAGGCAGCATTCAGCACAGAGTAAGTTGTTGCATTCAGCTACTGCTTCCTGCTAAGCAGACTCAACAGAAGCCCACAGATAAAAGACTCCAGTGGGCCTTGTAAAAATTCATTTACTAGTCCTGAATAGTGAAGGGGTGAATTCCTCTTAAAAATTAAAGCAAGAAAGGAAAAGCTTAATTGGCATTTTTTAATATAAATTAGTTATATTATACCTCCTGGACTCTGGATGCATTCTGAATAACGCATGTATTGCTAGTGTCATGCTTGATGTACCCTACTCCTTTGCACTATTTAGATGCATTTTATTGCACCATTGTAACACATGCAGTGAATAGAGGTTAAGGTTATTTGTAATACTTGCCTTCATTTTCATTTTGAAAATTCCAAAACCATGTCCTTTGCTCATGGCTAAACGGTAAAATTATAATAATAGACATAACTGTCATTTAATCTCTGCAAGATTACACACTGGCTAAGGCATGCAGTGAATTATGCTCTAAAAAGCTGAAACTAATGTGGGAGGCCTTTAAGTAGACATTGTTTGGTCATGAAACTATGAACCTCTTGTAAGAGCTGCTCTGGAAGATGGCAGTGGCACAGTATCCCATACTAGTGCTCTGCAGTTATCACTTGACTTGAAGAGAGACAGTAAGTGCTATCAATTGAACCAACATCTCACGATGGATTTTCTCCTATGGACTGATTAAAATAATAATCCTACTAATTTGCATGTTGTTCATGAAATAGTAGAAGGATGTCACAAAGCTGTACCTAGACCACTTTTATGGTGGGGCCACTGTGCTGATCAAACACCACCCAGATTTGCAAAGTCAGTCTTAAATTACTAACTTGACATGAAAAGATTATTGCTTTTGTTTTACAAAGCATTATAGAATAAATCTTTGCTCAACAGTTGCACAACATCTTCTGCCTTCTCTTTCTCTTTGCTTCCTTAATTTTAATAATTCTCCTTAATGTCTTGGGAAGATGACAGACAAATTCTACCCAATGATTAGACTCTTCCCACAGGTTTGTGTGTTCTCTAGAACAATTTGAATTTTTACCCTGAAGAAGAGTATCAAAACAAGTAGATGTATCTAAAAAATATAGGAGGCATGTTCAAACAGTAGTAAGTCTCGCACTTCATATGCACTACAAAGAAAACCACAGGATAATAGACACAGCTAATTTTAAATATAAAATACATATGTTTATATACATATAATGATGACATGGGAATCAGATACGAGATTTTCATAATAGAGGTGATAGACAGAAGCCTTGAAGAGCCCATGGATTTTCTTTCCCTTCCCCTTTTTAAACATGCATTTTTCTTTATAGCCCACCCAGAATTAGGTCACCTTTGAAAATGTTCTTAGGCAGTGACTGCACAGTACACCCAAGGCAAGAGGACAAACATACTACTGTTGCAGTTGTGCTGCCATGCAGTTTGTCTCAGTAAGGCAGAAAAGGAGTATTTCAACTTGCTAGGAGAAAAAAGTAAGGTTTTTTTTATTTTGAATTGTGGCTCCAAAAAATAACAAAAGGAAAATTTACAGTCTATAGGAATATTCAGTGGTAGCAGTGTTTAATAGACACACTTATGTTAAATGGTAAATATTAATTCATTCACTCAGTTTAGCTTTCAATGTTACTACATTAACCCTTACAGCTGAGCAATATGGCATCCTCTGCTGGACCATTTTCTACTATGTAGATCAGGGTAGTCAAGCTATAATCCAGAAGGTAAACACAATTCACAAATTAATTCAGCTCTCATATAGCCTACAGTCAATTAGTTTTCATATTTTGTGTGAATTGTAACCAGTGGTGGCCTGCCAAAAGCATTCAAAGATCTTTTCAGCCTTAGAGTAAAGAAAAGGTTTCCAGACCTCGTGTAGATAAAGTTTACTTCGTGAAGTTTTGTCAGCTGAAAACAATAATACATCCCATTTACCTGTCAAAGCTTCTACAGCAGGAAGTGCAGCCTTCTGAGGTCTACTGTCAGAAAAGGCAGGTACATGCTATCTGATTTCCTTCAAAGTCATCCGCTTCAGCTTAAACAGCCAACAAAGACATTTTATTACATTTGGGATGATTTTTCCCATGGAGTACTAGGGAGCATTCTTACAATCCTTTCTGCTTCCAGAACTGCTCAGTAGTTCTGCTGCTTAAAACTACTCTGGGTGACAGTGTATCCAATAGCCTCAGCAGCATTGCTAGAAGAATGCTGGACAAGAGCTTAAGAAACTGCAAAAAATCATAGTTAACTGATACAGTCCTCTGCCGCTTTTCATCCTAGTGGGCCTGGTAAGATTACTACAAAACTGGCTGAGGGTATTTTCAGTCTCTTTCCTTTGCTTCATTGCATTACCAAAAGAAATTTTTTAAACTTTAGTATAGAGATGATACCTAAGTCTAATACTGTAATAGTTTGAATAGTTATCAGACAACAGGTTCACATGACCACCTGCAAATTTGAATTGCATGATAAACTCTGTTCAGGAAAATCTAATCTGACACTCGCATTTTCAAGCAAAACTTCTGAACACAGTTTTTGAAGTTAAATACTACAGCTAAGCTGGTTTGACAACTTGCCACTGCCAGAAATAGGAGGTCCTTTTTGTTTCCCCACTCCTCTCTTTCCCAGCTTCTCTTTGTATTTGCTGTGGTTGTGGTCAGAGTTTAGCTGAACCAATGCAACTTGTTAAATCACCAGTAAAACATGTTTTAGGCACCAGGCTGACTTTGTTCTACAGAGTCTGTTACTGCTAGAGCCTACATAAATAGAGGGGCATATAGTCAGGAGTGAGAGTAAAAAGTCTCCCCCTTTCAGCAAACCGTAAGACTGGACAAAGCCATGATGCAACATCCCTCTCATTACTTACACACTGTAAAAAGCTGATTTTGTGCTTGTAACCAGGAGTTTAAAACTTGTTTTGGCAAGTATATTTTTCAGAGAATTTTCAGAAGCCCTGAATCCCTAACTATGCTTTAGCCAAATTAAGTTGCAGTGTCACAACATTTTTCTTTTTGCGGGTTGGTTGGGGCTGGAAATGTTGTTTTAATTATGCTGCTTTAGCAAGTACTGCTGTGAATAAAAAATATCATATTATGCCCTTGTAAGGTCCTTCAAACAAATACAACATTAGGATGACAGGTGATATAAGAACAAATTTCCTTGAGGTGTCATAACTAAAATGTTATGGCATACATCCTAATCAGTTTAGTCCAGACCATATTGATCTAAAGACATAACAGTTACTTCAGATGCATGTACAGAAGGAGACAAAGCATTAAAGTGAGATTAAAAAGTAAGCTGCCAAACTCTTCCGTAGTTAACGGCTCATGCACTCATAGCTATTTAGCAGTATTGTGAAATGTCCACAGCAACTGTTTCAGCCTCTGGGTCCTTCAAATTACTTTTGGAATTCTACATTTTCAAATCTTTTTAGAGAGATAGCTAAAGCACAGATGTAACAGCTGAGGAAAAAGGCTAGCACTGCACTATCCTTAAATTTTTTATACCATTAATGTATGAGACAGGACAAGAATGTCAGTGTTTGTTTCCCAGAATATCACAAAAACTTGATGGTATGAAAGACAGACCTTTGCAACATATCAGATGCACAAGCATATTTTGAGTATTCCCTTTATGTAGTTCTAAACATGTGTCTATAACAGTATGCACAGACCCTTCTGAACAGTGTAATTTTAGTCTACCACAAGTGATTCATGCTTCCAAGAGGAGATTCCGATCTGATGGCTGGAATGGTCATTTTAGAAACATCCTGTCCCTATTTGTTAACTAGTTTTGCTCATGAATAAATACCATACAGCCAGCTTTTCCCCTTCCCCATCCCACCTTGTAATAACAAAAGCAGCCTCAGGGCATCGAACCTTCCCCATCACCTGTTAAACTCTAGGGAACAGCTTCTTTCTCAATTGTTGTTGCTTAACTAATGCAACATTTAACATCCCAGATTAGTCAACACTGAGCTACTAGTAAGTTTCTGACTCTACTCTCCCTTCAGCTCCACAATACTGAACCTGTTGATGAGAGTGTCAAGAATTAGATGACGTCTGTTTTGGGAGGTTATTCTAGAGCACACATTTGGCTCTGATACTTTCTTACCTCTTTTTCCTTTGAATCTGTCTCTAGCTTCTGGCAAATGCAATTCATTTCTACAATATAGTTAATTCTGATTATCCAAACTATGACATCTATATAGTTTTTGTTTTATCTTAGCTGGAAAGGTCCTAGATAATATTTTTGAAGCTTAGGGATTTGGGGTTTAGCACAATACCTACAGTGATTCCCTGTGTGACCTTACTGAATATCAAAAATACAGATTCTGTTGGTAGAGCCACTGAAGAGACAGCAGTTCCAGTGAAGAGAACACAACTTCTCTTTCTCACCTGAGCTTAACAAGTAACTCCAGTGAAAGATATAAATACATGTATATATACAAATACATGTATATGTTGTTGCAGAAGGAGTTCCTAACAAAACCATTTTGATCCTTCTGTCCTTTTGTTTCCATCATAGAATCATGATTTTAAATATGTAAGTATTTATAAGCACACTTTTTTCCCCCCCAAACAGTTATTCAGAAGGATAGCCAAGGATGAAATTCCTTGATGTTTTTTTCTGGAATTCTAACTTGTTTCTGGGTATTTATTTTTGTTTTGCCCTCAATTTCATGCAGCAGAATGGCCTAGGTATAATAGAAATAGCCCTAGTCATCAAGATCTTGTCTTCAACTGTTAATGCCTCTAATCAGTAAATAAAATGATGCAGAAATAACTGAGGCAACTCTCTAGTAATGTTTTTCCTCAGTTGTACCCATGATCTCATCCACCCTCCTCGAGGGGCGAGGCTGTGGGCTGCGTTTATTGAGCAGCCTCTAGTGGTTCACCACAGGAGCAACCCCGCACTAGAATTTCCTGGGCTGCAGTTGCAGCAGGTACCTGCTCATACCTTGCACAGCGCTCACCTACGAACTACTGGTGGCCTATGAACAAGGATGCAGACAGACAGTAAGCCAGTAACATTGACCTCTGTGCCATAAAAGTTGGTTTGAACCTGAATATTTACATTGGGGTAATGGCTTACAGGAAACGCATAAAACCAAAGTAAAGAAAGAAGAAATAGCCACAGGGTGTTTGAATTGTCCCAAATGCAGTATGCGAGGGGAAGAAAACAAGTTTCTGACAGTGATATTTATCTTGGACCCTATGCATTCATACTTCAAAGATACTATAAATTTCCAATACTGAATAGATGCAAGATTTCCAAGATACCTCATATTCCAAAGTGAAAGTCTTCTAGAAATTCCTGTTCTATTCACAACTTCAAAAATCTCCAATTTGTGAGCCTACAACAACACTCTAGCAAATACAGCAATTGCACACAGGAAAACTTCTGCACTATGCAGGCCTTTTTAGCTGTTCTTCCACTGGAGTTTGAAGAGCTAGGTGTTGGAGATGCCAGTCTCACCAGACTAGCTAGACTACCTTTGAAATCTTTAGATCACATTAGGTAAAAGAGGCTTGAGGTATGCTCTGAAGATCAAAATTGAGCTTACTGCTGGGAATGTAAGCCCCAGTTGCTTACCTGCTAATTGCGCACTACTAGGAGTTACTTCGTGATACTGTGTCAGAACTAGTTGATGAAACAGCATCTGACCCATGTAAGGTGGGCAACACTTTCTGCCTCTACTATATTCACTGCCAGCACCCCAAGTACACCAGCAGGCCTTCAGCGACCAGACTCAGATCCACTGGAACATCCATCCACATAACACGCGTACAGGCCCAGGAGCCCATTTCAGCTCAGCCCTGAGCTCTTTCCTTAGCCATGCTGCACATGTACCTGCACCACAGGTAGCTTGTATCTCTCCAGTGTGATCTCTGGCCCTATCTCCTCCTCTCACTGACCAGGACTTCCAGAAAAGACCTTGGCTTGTTAGCTTACTTCATCAGGGGCTGTTGAAGGATCATAAACTCTGCACACCCAAGTCAGGTGTTGCAGGACTAGCCCTTGCTCGGCAAAAGGCAGCCTATCTAACAATCACCCCTGCCTCCAGGGCTGCTGCCCTCTCCCAAACACATGGATCAGCTCCACTCTTACTGCTCCTTGCCATGGAGCTCAGAGCAGGAACAGCTTCCCGGGTCTGAGCTGAAATAGGGCTTCTGGACCAATGGGCAAAGAGTGTGGGTGGAGGGCCCCAGGTGATGCTGGTCAGAGAATAACGGCCTGTCAGTGCAGCCAGTACTCTAACAGTCTGGATATAGGTTGAATGTGTAGCTTATCTTCATTCTGCACCCTTGATATCTTCCCCAGTAACACTAAATACTGTATTTAAAAAAAAAAAAGATAAATATTAACTGATTTGCAGTTATGGCCTGCAGGCAATGCTCTTTAAAAATAAATGATAACCATCCCCTCGGTTCTGTAAAGCAAGAAATGATCATTTTATGTTAGACATTAGCACTGACTACTTCTTGTTGAAAACAGAAAACATTTCCAGTGTGCATTAATCCTAATGGTTACCGGTAAAATTGGATAATCAGAAATGCACACTCACCATTTGAATGAAACTTGTCTGAGATATTCCTTATCTCAAACTCTGAGGATACTGAATTTTGGTAAGCAAATTAAACTGTAAAGGGTAAAAGTACAGAGAAGACAGAATCAGATTCATCTTGGAGGATGAGTAAAAGGATGCCAAGATATAACAGACTATAATTTATGAGTGTAATTTCTGTATTAATAATGAAACCGGAACTTCTACTTACAAGATGCAGAAAAAAATGTTATTCAGATGTAAAATTTGTTCTGTTCACTTGTGAGGTAGATTACTAGAATTCATCACTTGGCTCCAGTTATACCAGTGTAACTGGTTTACCCTGTATTTCTGTTTTTAGTTCATATGTAGTACTGCTTAGGATAATTTTTAGGAGCTCCCAGAGGTAAGGGTAACAATCAATCTGATAACATCCAGCAGGTTCAAATGACTTGATCATGTTGTCATATGAGAATAAAATTTATTGAGGAAAGTTAAAGATGCTTTCTGCATTTTGTGGTGAAAACACCAGATTATTTTTCTGTCTTCTCTTCAATATGGGAGCCAGGTAAGCTTCCAGATAAGTTTTAAGAACTTCTGTCACAGGCATTCAGACACTGAAATAAGTAATAAGCCACAAAAAAAGTTAAAATGAAGGTTTCATAGGGATGAGCTCTCAGTGACGGGAATGTACCTTTTAGTTTCCTAAACTTTAGGCTTCCTCGTCTAGAGATGTCATTGAAGCATCAAGACACAGAGAATCAAAAGCAGTCACTGACCATGCTTGTAGTTGAGGCCAACCTTGGAAGCACAAAGTTGTAACTTTTCTATTTTGGGGAACCTTTTGTAAGTCTTGGCTTTTGTTTACATATTTGGAATGTACAATAAAGAAAAAAGTTTTTTTTGGACTGGGAAGCTAAAGAGGAGGACATCATTAAATATATCAGCTGCTTCAGACCCAAAGTTAGTTCTCACGATGAGGCCAGCAAAATTCTTATTTTATTTCTGTATGTCAAACATGTCATGAACCACCAATAGTCTGCGTGTCATAGAAAGCAACCCTCAGAATCTCTAGCCTTCTTGCTACTATGAAACACCTGCTACTATAAACATACTACTATATCATATTTACACTGTGTAATTCTGAGCAAGCTGTATGGAGGAATATATTTCATGTCAGAGTTTTCACCTCAAGTTTCCTTGAACTTCAGTGAAATTACACAAAGGACTAATACAAATTTCTTGTATCTCACCAGGAAAGGAAACAAACAGCCATAAACCCAGGTACCAGTACAGTGATCACTCAGTTTGCCTTTGAGCTTCCTAAACCAAAACTGCATCCTAACTACTTTTACCTTTCTTCTGGCCTTACTCCCCTCTTTTCCTGCAAAGGATAGTAAGACTTCTTTACTTTTTCCTTCACCAGCCTAAGGACAGAGCTATTTCCTGTACTGGTGGTAGGGGAATACGCCCTCTGGGTATCCAGACAGATGATGGTACAGTAATCAGAGACAAGGCCATTCATTAGGAAGGCACTGCTGGTCACTGCACTGATAACAGCACTCTCCAAGCTTGACAGTCATCTATCTCAGCTAATCTCTGCGTTTTAATTGAGCTGTATAGGAAAAAAGCTTCCAAGTGATTTCAGATGCTCTGGACAACACCGGTAAGTACAGAAGAACAGAGAGACTCATGATCTGAAGTACTCATCTGTAGATCTTTTTGAGGATAATAAGATTAGTGTAATCAAGTGTGATATTTGGTCCTTTGTTATGGGTTAGAATTTAATTACTTTGTAATTACCCCTGTGGCCTTCCTGTTGATGGTTTAGAACCCTGAACCCTGTTAGAACAGCTGTATGTATGCATAGATTGGCCTTTTGTTATGTTAATTGGCATTACACATTTATTTGGTCCAGATCTTCCTCTGAGATTCTTCCACATGAAGTCTGTGATGTAAAAAGAAAGAAACTATTTCTTTTCAGAATATTATCCAGTATAACTGAGGATAACATAGATTGATTTTCAAAATTCCCCTTAGCCCAGTCTGTATGTTCATCCACACCTCAATAAGATTGGAAACCATGTTGTACCACCTCAGCCTATCTTACATTTTGCCTTTTTTCCTGGTTAATCTCTCAACTAATGGTTCATCACACCTCAAAAATGCTGTCCTCCAAATTTGCTTCTGACAGGAATATTGGTTTCCTTTTTTTTTAAAACTTAGTGTCAGAAAATTCAAAGCTGAAAAATCATTACTTGTAGAAACACTAAAAATGAAAAAGGGATTCTTCTCACCACTGGAACTCTCCCCAAGTTCTTACACGACCATTTTTTCTCCCTAAAAACTTATCTTGCACTTAATGAGTTTTACACGTAAACAGATGGTAAGGCTGGAAATCTGGAACACAGACAGCATTCTCTCAACTCTGAGGTCTCTCCTCAGCTGCCTCCCTTCACTTTGGTGAGTTCTGCACTCACCAAACAGGTCAGCTGCCACAATACATTCTGGAAAGCTGATAAAGCAGTTGAGATTCAACCTCTGTTCTTGGTCACGTGACCTTACGAATCAGCCATAAACTCACAGGGAGATATAATAGGGAAAAAAAATCCTTTAACCATTCAAATTTAAGAGCTGTCAAGAACTTTCAGTATCATTTTCTCTGCCACTTAGTTCTTATATGGAAGCCTGGATACAGCAGTAAACATCTGGGCCACAGCCTTCTCCATCAGAAAAAGGGGTTTGGTTCTGTTTCACTAGGACCAGTTTTGTTCTAGAGGGATGCTCTGAAATTGGAATGTTTGCTCAGAGGAATGCTCTGAAATTGGTATCTTGCCTAGAACATTGAAAAAAATGGAGAGCCTTTCTTTAGCCATCTCAACTTTAACAGAGAAATTATTCTAGCAATGAAAAATCTTCTAGAAATCAATAATCAAAATAAAACTTCCTATTACTGAAAGATTCCTGCTTAGGATAATGAAATATATTTTATTCAGAAAACCAGTAGTCACTGGGCAGCAGCAATGTAAGCTAGCCTGCAACTGTCCACTGATTTGGCTCAGCCAGTAAAGGCAAGCATAATATTCTGTTTCTGTGCACAAACAACTGACACCTTGCTGTGCAAGATGACTGGCTAACGGTTTGCTGACAGCATCACAGGAGTTACAGACACAGCATCTGAAGTGCTGGGCCCTGAGTTGTGGACCCCAAGTTGGAGTTGACCTGTGGATGAGTCACAGCCTAGCAGAATGTTTTGGTTTTCCTATTGGCTTCATGTTCCA
>JAVSBS010015709.1:28536-39266 GCA_033124195.1 Coracias cyanogaster | reverse complement strand
CCATCTCTGTCTGTTGTGTCCAGCAGGCGATGCTGGCACCACAGTGGGCAGTGGAGGAGCTGGGCCCACAGGAACCTCTGGCAGGACTGTCTGCAAGAAGCCTTCTGAGGGGAAGTTGGCGAGTTCAGCGTTGGCCTGTGTGATCGGGCAACTGATGGCAGCATAAAATGATGATGGCTGAACTGACACAACAGCATCAAATGTGAGAAGCTTGTCAGGAAGGTACCAATCAGGAAATGCTCAGATTGAGCATACCTAGACATCAGGAGCTTTTTCCTATGAAGGGAAGATATATGAAGGAAATATGAATACGAAGTGAAAACAAGAAGAAAAGGACATAAACCACCTTGAAAATGCTGTGCTATTCTTGACACACAATGCCAGTATGTAAGGACACCAAAAAGAGTTCTTTTCTATTCCTTCAGCTAGAACTTCAGCTTTCCTGAGTGTCCTATCAGTGGGAAGTAGCTGTATAGTTTGCTAAGTGAGAGCAGCTCAACAAATACCAGAGGCAAAGCCTCAACTGGATCTAGCCCCTCGTATGAGAGCAAACATTGATCGTCATGGATACAAAGGATCTGTGGCAAAACTCCTTTCATTTTACCCAGTATATTCCATGATCTTTGTCCTGTCTAAGGACTGTGGATTGCGATAGCTTTGTAACACTACAGATGTTTCTCACCAGCTGGCAAGCCCACAGGTAAGGACAGAGAAAACTGTCCAGATTTTATTTATTATAAACCCCAAATCAGGTGGTGAAAGGTTGTGGCTGATGGAGAGAGGATGTGGATTGCAGGGGATGGGAGATACGGAGCTACTGCTCTGCTGACAGAGATTATCCTGGTCTTATTAAATTGCTGTGGAACTGGCCCCTGCCTGAGGATAGCCCAGACTACCTGGGAGACCTGCACCTCCACCCAGGGTAAATAGTCACCACAGGAAGATGGGGATCTCAATTAGTGTCTTATAAAAAAACCTATGTCATATACTTCAAACAGCACAGTTATTAATATATAAAGGATATTCAACATAGGAAAGATTGAATAGATACAAATAATGGAAAAATATAATTATAAAATTAATTAGAAGGGCATTTTAATTGTTGCCATTGTTTATAATTATCAAATTAATTATACAGGCCTTTGAATTGTTGCCACTGCTTGTTTACATATGTAAACTTGCTGCTCTAACTTTCTGTTATATTAACCTCAAAATTCAGTATAAAGGACTTCAGGTTTACACAGAAATTTTGTTTTCTGAAACTTCTTATCTTCTCATGTTATGCTCATGTGCTAGTTCACATGTAAAAACTAGTGAACATCACAGTGAAAAAAGAAAGCTGTATTTAAAGTATCTACTTCATTCCTTTGGCAACCCATAACTTTAAACTCTCAAAAGCTCCAACAGTTTTGTTTAGTCTGGTCAGGATTCTGACAAAAGATTTTTCAGCTGATTTTCTTAGTCTGCATTCTAAATTGACACAAAGCCAGCTTCATTGCTAGCCTGACCAAAGCTACTCTTGAAGCAAGCTCTTCCCAGCAGCAATTAGTCACTGCAATAGGCATGTTTTTCCTTACAACCTGAGATCCACCAGCCCTGCCCCAAGGGGGGAATAGCTACCCCACCTGTCAGCATGCAATTATGGTTGGTATGTTCAGTCACATTCATGGGAGAGCTTGTGATCCCACTAACAAAAAGATGAAGGTTTCAAATTACTTTGAGACATGTTTTCAGGAGATCAAAACAGTGGACCAAAGAGATACTCTAAAACTGGGAAACGAAATCTGCAAGATTTTACACTTCTATAAAAGATACAGGGAACTCCTAAAAAAACAAACTCCAGGCATTTTGAGCTTCTGAAACCCAGTGCAGCCCCAGGCTGTTAATGCAGTCTCATCCAAAATGCAGAACTGCTTTTGGGTGACACAAGCTTAATCTTTTTAGATCATTTAATAATGATCTGAAATAATCCCTCTTAAATCCACAATCATTAAATATTTCTAAAAGTATTACTTGTGCTAAACTAAAGAATATTTATGTTGTCATTGCTTTACTCTTATTTCTTGATATCCCAGGCTGGAAGTCTGGAATATTCTTGCGAGGTAGGAAGTGCTAGGAAAGTCTGCCATCCAAGGTCTGGGAAAGGAAATTATTCAAGATCTGGATTCTCATGAAATTGTGGGATGTAAATAGGATTATGGAACAGAAAAGGTTTTGCATTCTTCTAATTTGGCAGTGCAAGAGTTCATCGACCAAAACTGTGTGGTCTGGAACAGCAAACAAATGAGCTTGTGTCCTTTTTTTTTTTTTAGCAGTGTTAAATTTCCCTTTTAATTTGTTTTTAATTATTTGCCATTTACCCAGTAAAATCATGTCATCTCCATTCTTCTCCCTTTCTTTCCCAATAATGATGAGGGGGCACACCAGGGGGGTGAGATAATGCATGCTGGCACTGCAACCATTGGTGGTGTTCTTACTGTAATGCAGCAATCCTGCCTCCCAGCTATGGCAAAGCGTGCTTAGTGTATACATGCAGCCTTCACTATCAAATGAATACAATGTAATTTAGCTTTACCATGCATATTTTTGATCCTACCCTGCAGACCTAAGTAAGAAAGTTATTTTAAAAGGTGTAAAATTACATTCTTAAAGCATGAATCTGCCTACAAAGGAAACTAAACACAATCTGTAATAGTCCAGGCTAGATTTAACTTCCACATCCTTTAACATCCATCTCTCTGCTGATGCTGAAATCAAAGGGCCAGTTCAGACTCTTCTTTCAGCAAGAACACTTAAGGATAAGCAATATCTATGAAAAAAAAATTAGCTACGCAAACCAGATTGCAATCTATTTCCTATTTTAAGACTTGACTGACACATTTCCAACTCGAGTAACTTTCTCACAAGCAATGATTTGTTCTTACGCCTCCTGCCTTTCAAACTTGTGAACTGTTATTTGTGATGATGATGAAGCGCTTGCTTAGACTTGAGAATGGAATAAATATAATTTTGAAGGTCACTGAAAAGAAATAACCTGTAGAACTACACCTGAAAATACATACTATTTGCAATTATAGCAAGAAAACAAACAGAACCTGTAAGAAAATCAGGCAAGTAGTGTTGCAGTTCTGCTTCTTTTACTATGATTACCTGACTGATCCTCTTAATGTCCATTTACTAGTTAACATTTACAAATGACCATTCTTGAAATATTTGCTGCTGTCTAGCGGCTTCTATAGAAACAAAGCACATTGCTACACTGAAAAAATGTGAAAACAAATTTACTTTTCAAATGCTTGAAGGAAAGGACTTTCTTAATATTCTTGATATTTAATAATTTTGTTAAGATAACCCTAAGGAAAAGGATTATTTTTACCACAGATAATTTCCCTGATATGCTTAACCATGTAGGTTCACAAATAGCTGTATTATCACCATCAAGGACCACACACGAGGACAGAGGTACAAGGTGAGCAAACTTTGTAAACTGTCTTTCACTGAGAGGAAAAAGCTGTGCATCCATAGTCCAAATTCCTGATTTCTTAAACATTTATGTGGACGCACTGTGCACAACCAGCTCTTGCTTTGGTAATAACCAGAACACTACTGAAACTAATTAGAACATGCACAACACAAATTTATACACTAGTCATACACATACTATGCTTTATATTAAA
The DNA here is from genome assembly GCA_033124195.1 of Coracias cyanogaster. Classification (NCBI taxonomy): domain Eukaryota; kingdom Metazoa; phylum Chordata; class Aves; order Coraciiformes; family Coraciidae; genus Coracias; species Coracias cyanogaster. The sequence continues at coordinate 35,589 of JAVSBS010015709.1, read as the reverse complement.
TCTTTCAAAAATGCTGTTAAAATCAGTCAGAGGCTTTGGTAACAGTCTTCTTTTTTGCCTGCACCTCATCCTTATATTTACAGGCCATGATCAGGTTGGTCCTCCACAGATGAAGTTGTCATCCCAGTATTTCCAGCTAGACGCCAGGTTTTGCTGCTGGTTCACTCGTTTATGCCAAAAGCTGCATTTCACCCTATCCCTTAGACCTAGAAAACCCTGCTCAAATTAATTAGTATTCAACTTAAAATCCAACCTCAAGCCATGTTTTTACTTTGATGCTTACAGTAAGCTGCCAGTTAACAGTGGAGGGGTAGATTGCACGCAGGGAATTTTGATACCGTAACCACGGTTTACTTCCAGCTTCAGGAAGTCTACTAAGTATGCAAATAACTAGACTTGTTGCTCTGTGTTGTTTCTTATTTCTTCCATTAAATTAGCTTGCTACAGCTATTGCAATATATGAAATTAAAGAAATCTGTATGCATTGTATTAAGGACATGAGACAGAAAGCTGGCGATTGCTGTATCTCTTCTGTTTCATACTGTGGTTGTATGAAGTAATATCCATGTGTCAGGAGTCAAGTTCCCTGATTTAGGTTTATACTCACAGTAGTGCTGTGCACAATTCACTTTTTTTAGATCCATACTGATTTTAACTAAGTTTAGAAGCAACGTAGTTCTTTCCGTAAAGCTGTTTTTAGTGTTAGTGTGTTACTGTGTTAGTGAGACACAGTAAATTTTACTTTTATCTGCCTTACTTTGGGAAAGGAGCTGAAGGACCAAAGCCAGTTACTTTACTTACTTCAACCCTCACTTCATATCCCAAGGGAAAAATTCAGTCATCTGTAAAATGGGAAAGGAAATGAAATAAACTAAACTCTATCAGATCAAGTAAGTTTCACCATAATAAACTAATCTGATTCCATATTATACTGTACAAGAAACAAAATCACCAATCACTGAATTTTATAAGCAGACACTCAGTTTATTCCAGATTTCTAATATGCTTTCTGTGTACGCACACACACTCTGGAGAAGGGCTGTTCCTTTTCCTGTAAATGCATATTTTCAGGGGAATCTATAGACCTGCAGAGTCCAGCATGTTAGCAACTTCGGAATGTTAATGGATCACAATAATTCTTGTAGCAGTACCATATTAATGGTTAACAATGGAAGCATTACCTAGGTACACTGGCCTAGAAAACACCATCCCTGAAGAGGAGGTAACTCTTTATGGCTTGTTATGTGAATAATACCTCAAAAAATAGCTCATTAGGAGATTCCTTGGAATTCCTGTCTTAGTACGCCAGGGATATACAGGTCAATAGACATGAAAGCTTCTGTAGGTTTTCCAAAAGCACTGATGTTATGGTCTGCTCAGCAACAGGCTGACACAGTTTACAGATAACAACCGTTATTACTGCAGCAGTAGCTCACTTAGTGTTAAAGGACGATTCACAGGCAGTCACAAAGCAGACTCATCTGGTAGTTAGACTATTCAGTTGTGCGTGATGCTGTGCATTTATGAGGATGAAAGCCAAGAAAACAGAAATACAAACTGCTGGGCTGAATTAATCACCTCTGTGTCATAGTATAGCCTCTGTTGTCAAACACTATATGAGTCTGCTTTCATTCTCAAGTTCAAGATATGACAGAAGGAAAACGTGTGGGGTAGTTTTACAAGACAGGCTTAGCAAGACTTGTGTTAATGCCTCGCTGATACAATAGCTCAAACCCATCTTTTTCATCCCTCTTTCAATAGTTTTATTGTGAGCTTCCTTCTTTTAGCACCAGTATGACAAAGGTGCTGTAAAATCTCTCAAAGGGGGAATATGAATGGCTGAAAGATGTGGCTAAGGAAACAAGAGAGAGAGGAAATAAGTGGACGGATGTAGCAGAAAAAAATGTTTCAAAATCATTATGTATGTTATAACTGTCAGAAGAGATATATGAATAGAACACACTGATACAAAGAACAGGTACACCAAACTCTCAGTGGCATAGCATGATGTATATAAGAAAGACAGTCTAATGGGAAAAGAGCCTCCATAGAATCAGAAAGTCTTGATTCTATTTCAAATTGCCTACTGTGATTCTAAAAAATCCTGAAGAGGTTACTTATTCTACATCTTCTATCTATAAAATCAGAAAAAATGCTTATCTGATAGGCAATATGGGAATATAAAAATCTGTAAATAATCTTCAGAAACTGTTTCATGCACTGTAAATGAGATTTACACAATTGTTCTCATACAGCCAGCCCCCCGTCCATTTGCTGAGCAGTGCTGCAGCTTCCCTTTTCTTCCCTTGTCTCACTGGAAGACAGACACCTCTCAGTCTCAGTCCCACCTGAAACCCCCAGCCTACATCAGAACGGAGGCCCCTGTGCTATGTAACCTACAGCATGAGGACGAGCTGCTCTTTGTTTGAGGGGGTCTCCTGTGCACGGAGCTACAGATTTAAGACGCTACAGACCTGGAGAAATTCAAATCCCAAGGTTGATGGAAGCACCTTCTTTTTCTCTATTTGCTAGTGATGTCTTACTCTGTTAAAACCTCCTGCATTTTTTTTCTGGGAAAAAAAGACTGAAGTAGAAAAAAATACCTAATTGGAAAAATACCCCAAATTTCATGTTATACAGAGAGTAAGCAATTGTAGAGATAATTATATTCCCCAATAGCCAACAGCATTCATAGCAGAAAATTCAAACAGATGTAGCCAAAGCAACTACGGAAGAATGCAAACACAGTTATATAGCTAGAAGGGGAGCAACAATGAGAACAAAAGCCATACTGTTAATACAAGTGATGGAGTAGGAAGAATTATAAACAAAGTCACACACGCAAAGAAAATATGAAAGTAAGTATTGAGTGAATGAGTTCAGTAAAAAATAAACTAGATTTTAAAAAGTCCCACATCTGGAAATGTAAACAAAAGGAGTACTGAGAGGAGAAAATGTCACCAAAAAGATGAGAGAGATGCCAAACAGAAAATATTAACAATGGAAAAAAGCCATTGAGTGCCATGGAATATTCTCCAGCTTGCTCTGGAGGCTGGATTTGGAATAAGGAAGATGAGGGTCAGGTATTTATACCACATAAAGCTAAACCTTCAGTTTAAGAAGATAAATTGGGAAAGTAATCTCCTTATTTTTTAATATAGTCGATAGATGAGTAAGATCTTCCTCTAACTTACTTCAGGAGCAACTTACTTCTTTCTACCAGTTAAACAGGGAGTCCAGAGGGTGACAGATAGCTGAACCAAATTAACAGCTCTTGGAGGGAGGGCAGCCAGTCCTGTCCCCCCTTTCCAGCTGCTTTTTCTTTTCTTTCAAATCTTTCTTGTGTTGCCTCTGGAGTTTATCTGATTCATCTGAAAGTCAGGCAACAGAACTTACTAACATGGCAAAAATGTGCACCTCTGGAAGCTGGGCAGTGATAATTTTTTGCTGGTTTATCAGGTTGAACAATCTGCAGTCAAATGAGTTCCAGAGGTGGCTCAAGGTAAGAGGTGGCTCAAGGGATCACGCAGCCAAGAGTGGAGAGGGTCACAGGGGAAGGGCAGAGGGAAGGGAGAAGCCCTTTTTGGCAGCATCAAGCTTTTAATTTCATTAAGACAGCTCCTGAAGTCATAAGGAGCCAGTTTTGTAACTTATCTACCTTAGTTAAATACCTGAAGTTAGATGGTGAGACCTGTTCCACTGCCATCATGCACATAGAAGAGGGGCTATTTAGCATTCTTGAGCACTTTTCAAACTTATATCTTCAGATTCTCATGTCTTTTCTTTTCATGTTAACCAAATCATGGCCCCAAAAGTCTGAGTAAAGTAGAATTCCAATCTCTCCTTTCCTGTTGTGCTCCACAGCATCGCTTTTTTGTTATAATACTTGAAGTATTACATGCTTTCAAGAGGAACCAGCATTAGATTTGCACATTCCTGTTTTTTATTGCACATCTCATTACACCTTTTGGGTTTTATTTTCAATTTCCAAACCTTACATTATGCAAGTAGATCAGAACATGCATTTTCAAACTTTCATTACTCAGTGGTGTTCACCATTTTCTTGTTTATAGAGACTTTGGTTATAGATTTAAGATTGCCCTGCTCCTTTGATATACCTTATATATACTTTGGTATACCTTAGTCAGGAAGGCTTTGTGTGGCATTCAGACTAAATTTAGCCAATTTAATACTAATTTTTTTCTGTTTCTACTATCATGCTGCTTGCACCTGTTAAATGAAGTTTGAGCAAAAGGTGAGACAAGGATTCCACTGCCTACAGGCAGAGATGTAAAAACAAGCTGCTACAGGGCATGCTAGGGTGTGAACATGCATCACATCACATGCTCTGCAGAAGCTGTCCGCAATCTGTTCTTTCTCCACTTTATTATGTGCTATTACTACACAAGAGTGGACTTGATGATACTTCGTTAGCCAACAGGAACTTGTGTCCAATATATACATACTCAGGCTAGGTGACCACGTTGAGGCCTTCTTTCTTATTATACAAAATTATTTCCTTCTGGATGTTACAACTTTTCTGTATCTTTAGGTAGTAGATGCAGCTCATATTTCAAATATATAGGCACATGGCAATAGACTACATACGTGAAGAAATGTAGATACCAGAAATGTCATCAGACAAAGTAAAATACACCTTAGGATATTCTTCCAAAAGAGAAAAAATCTTGCAACTAGCTTTCTGTTTAGGAAGATTTTTATACTCTATCTCCTCTGAAAATCTACACATTCAGCACATACTTAGTTTTAAGCTTAGGAGTGGTCACGTTAAAGTCAATGAGAGTGAATAATGTACGCAACAGTTAATCAGGAACAAACTCCTCACACAATTAGGGATTTTTCTTGCTTTTATAACATATACATTTGATTGACTTATAACTTTAGTAAAAACAACTTATTTATCCTGTGAAAAAATACGACTCCCTATACGCAATCTCTCCCTACATACAACAGTGTAGGTGTGTGCATACAGATGTGGGCGCACAAACACAAACTGTTGGTGCACACTGATTGCTTCCTTTTGTTGATTTAAAAAAAAGGCAAAACAATGACTCACTAGCTCATTAAATCTTTTCTAAATATGCATAATCTTCTCCATATAATAGTGAATATGCGAGTATTGTAGGTTATAAAAGAACAAATTGCCAGAGGCAGTGAGACAGGCATGTTACATAAAACTGAAAGCTAAGTGTGTCATCTGCAGCATCTGCCCAGTTCAACGCACTGAGCAAGCTGAAAAGTGGAGAGCTGCGAAGGCATGAATAATACATCAGCAGAACCAGCTTCCCATCGGATTCCTTTTCTAAATGCAATGATTCATCATGGGCAGTCTGATGGGAGGGCGATGTTTATACTCCTGAAGAAAGCTGTCCATGATAAATACCTGAAACTAAGGCAATATCCAAGATAGATACATTGTAGACTGAGAAGGAAATCCATTTTAGATGTATATATAAGAGATATAGGCTTCACTTTCTTTGGCTTCTCTGAAGTGTAAGTTGCCCCAAATTCAATTCATCTACAAAAAAACCTGCCCTGTGCTATTATATCTAAATAGAAAATACACAACTAATTTGAAACATAATTTTGGAGGTCTGATGTTGAAACAACAAATAGTGACATAGCATACCGGAAAATACACTTTCAGAAAGCAAAAATCAGGGATGATACAACAGAGATCTTGAACACGTTAATAATTTAAAAAATTAAAGCTTGTATTATCAATGAAAAATGCTAGACTTCAGAGCGCATTTCTAATTTGTAACAAGTCCAAGTCTACAATGTTTGTTCTGGTTCTAGTCTGAAACCAAAATAAAACCCACTCCTTCTGTTCTGTGGGTGTCTAAGGCATCTTAAGGTAGCCTCTGGGCTCATTTCTAAAAGGAGGGATTATATGTGACGGACATAAATAACTACTTATGTATGATCTTCTCTGTAAACGTAAGAATTAACAGCCTGGGATTCCAGTCTAACCTCTGAGACATGTTGAAATCAAGCACCTAAAGAGTAGGTGTTCACTATGAGGACTTATTTTTCAGTTTCTGCAAAAACGATTTTTCCAGATGCAAGCTGCTGCTTGAGATTGCTTTGTGACCACCTATTCCTTGCTTTTTGTTTAAAACCTCTTTAGAGACCTCTGCATTATTTCTCTCTTATTTTCAACCCGGGAAGCTACTTGCACAACCCTTCTAAGTTTAATTCCGTGCTAATTTAAGAAGTCTACCTTCCTGAAATACCAACTCCATAAAAAGCCAGCAAAGACTTTTACAGATAACATTTTTGAAGTATTTTGGCCTGTGTTGTATGTTGATTATTTTGTTAGACTTAACTATTGTAACATATTATTACACTTTTCTAACTCTTGACACTTGTGTAGCCTTGGGTACCTCCCTCTACCTTCCTTTTCCTCTCTGTAAGCTGGAATAGTACTAGCATAGAGTAGTATCACCAACAGCACAGCCTCGGTCTGTTGTGCAGAGGGTTTTCGCTTGCATGCAGGTCATCAAGACAACACCTGTAATCCACCCTTACCTTCCACTTGCATTTTGAAGCATGATGGAATTCCTACAGAAATGTTTTATATTAAATACAAAACTAAACCTATTGTCCAGAATCATCAACCATCTAAAGTTTTGAGGAATGTGAATTCTTTTCAGAAAAAATACAAATAAAAACCTTCTTCTGAGATACAGGTACTGCTGGGGCATTAAAAGGAGTGCCCTCCTGACCCCCAGCTTATATCCCGAGGCAATAGATAGGGTTACTTTGTATCATTGCCTTAGCTTGCATAACTGATCGTAAAATTAAAGCATTTTAAAATTCCTGCAACACTACTTATTTCCATGAACACCTACAGCCCCGGTTTCCATAGGTCAGTTATAAATTTAGTAAATAAATATTTCTTTACTTTCACTGCCTTTCTTACTATGGCATCCCCCTCTTCTCTGGACTCTCCTCAATTCTGTCAACCGTTGGAGAGAGGCCAATTTCCATTTCACGAGAGTCTTTCTATACAGGTTAAAATCATTCTTC
>JAVSBS010015709.1:0-15434 GCA_033124195.1 Coracias cyanogaster | reverse complement strand
CAATAAGGTCTTCCTGGAGCCTTCTAGGATCCTTCTTCAAAATCTCCAAATCCTTTTAGTCTTTAAACTAGGATTGAAGGGGGATGGAGACAAAACCAGGCTTGCTAGAGAGGAGCCTGGGAGTGGCATGCTGGTACCTGTGGGACAGTGTGGTAATAGGGTCTTACAGTCGGCTGTCTCAGTGGACATGGAGGTTGATGATCTTTGTGATAGCAAAGACACAAGGCTTGATAGGCTGGTCACTATGGATGCATGTGAAAACAGTCTGAAGGGAATTAGACCTTCTCCCTCAAAAAGCTGACGGTCACCAGCCCAGCCAAACTGTATCTACACCAGTGCATGCAGCATGGGCAACAAGCAGGAGGAACTGGAGGCCATTGTGCAGAGAGAAAACTATGATATAGTTGCCATCATGGAAACGTGTGTCCACTCATGGGACTGGAGTGCTGCAGTTGATGGATACCAACTCTTCAGAAGGGACAGGCAAGGAAGGCGAGGTGGTGGGGTGGCTGTATATGTCAGGGAGGGATATGAATGTATATTACTTAATGATGGTGATGATAGGGTTGAGTGTATATGGGTAAGGATCAAGGGGAAGGCCAATAAGGCAGATACTGTGGTGGGAGCTTTTTACAGACCACCCAACCAGAATGGCGATATTGATTAAATACTCTACAAGCAGTTGGGAGAGGTTTCATGTTCGCTGCCGCTTGTTCTTGTGGGGGACTTCAACTTCCCAGATCTGTGCTGGGAATATAATACAGTAGAGAGGGAACAGTCCCAGAGGTTCTTGGAGTGTGTAGAAGATAACTTTCTGATGCAGCTGGTGAAGGAGCCGACTAGAGAATGTGCCCTCAGACCTGCTGCTTGTGAACAGGGAAGGACTTGTAGGAGATGTAATGGTTGGTGGCCAGCTTGGGCTTAGTGACCATTAATTAAATAATAGAGTTTGATTCTTGGAGAAGTAAGGAGGGGGTTTAGCAGAACCACCACTTTGGACTTCACTAGGTGAGACTTTGGCCTGTTCTAAATCAGCTATCCCTAAGTTGCTAGTTGTATGTATACAGACTGTCACTAGCCAAAATCCTTATCTACACAAGTTTATCTGGCACCACAATTGCTACTGGCTAAATCAAATGCATTGTTTACATACTCTTTGAGTACTAAATTACTGATGACAAATACTGCTTGGATGATTTGCTGCCAAAAGTTACTCACTGTTTCTTTAGTTTAGCTAAACCCACTGCTATTCCTACCTCATTTGCTGGGACTGCATGTAAGTATTATATTACTATAGGAGCAATGTTTCTTGTTAGCAGTGCACCTCTGCACCTCTTCGTGAAGGACCTGTGATAAAAAAACCCCAAACCCATACCTCGCTGTGCATCTGCTGCAGCAACAGGGGGTAGGTATCTTGCTGTGGATGTAAACCAGGCATACACTCTAAGTGTCCATGTAGTTAGGGATTTTCAACACCGGGCGGCACTGGAGAACCAGCTATTGGGTTTTTGGCTAAGCACGCAGGCCAGGCAGGTGCAGGCTTTCTCTGCACGGGGTACACGGTGGTCAAGGCTTAAGACCCAGAGAACTGATTCTTTTGTATAAGGTTAGGTTTCTAATTTATAACTTTATAGATAAAAATCACAATGTCCTTTCTGTCTTACACATGATAGTATTTTCTAAATACTCATATTTCTAAATCTTTTAGTCCTCATATTTGTTCATTTTCAATGTCACGTTCTGCTGTAACTAATATAATAAGGGCAGCTCCCTCCACAACGAAAGTAACGTGGAATCTGATCTAATTTTCAGTGCCTCTGAAGTGACAAAGTTTGGCAATGATACTTAACAATTGGTCCTTCAGTGTAGTTTCCATTAATATGTGTTTGTAATCTTTCAAAAGCAGACTGAATTGCATTCTCTCATATTGTGAAACAACCTCACTCAGCAGATTTGAGCAACTTCCAACTCTTATTTAATTCCTTCAATACACAAGCATTGAGCCACTAGCTTGGGCCCTAGTGTGCAATGAAGTCTTGGTTCTGTGGCTGGTTAACCGTGCTCAAAGAAGAAAGACTGTACTAATTTTTTGAGGGGTACAAGCATTTTCTCCTGCTCTCTGGCAGCTGCCACAGGCCGTGTTAGCTCAAGAAACTTGGAATACTTAGACCCTCAGTCACTTAGCAATTAGCATACCTGGTATGTTGCTCTGCATAGCGAGCAGGAGTACTACGCTGCTCTTCAGAATGATCTTGTCGAAGCATTCTTAATCTGAAATAAAAAGTAAGATTGATTCTGAGATGCCACATACAGCTACAGTAACAGATACATAGTGAGCACACACATAATATACTGTATGGTAAAAGTGTAAGACAATCTAGGCACAGGTACTGTTCTAGCATTCTGTAATGCTATCTACTGTTTCTGTAGAACTTTTATTTAATATTAGAAAAGGCTATGAATAATGATAACTCCTCAACTGAATGAGTGTTTTCACTGGCAGAAAGTGCTAGCACCATTTTTAGTTTAAAATCTTATTATGGATTTTAATAGAATGTAAGGCTACTAGACTTTAAAGTCATCTGAACTCACAGTGTTCTTACATTTGACTCTGGAGCCTGTAACATGCTCTGGGTTTAGGCATTCTTATTTCAGATGCTCTAGTTTTGAATTAAACCCAAAAGTCCTTTTAGCCCAGTACCTTTCCTCTGATGGCAGCCAAAATCAGGTGTTTAGGGAAGAATGTAACAACAAGCCACACGTGATCATACTTGACCACATATTCTCTGGCATTTAGCCAAGGACAGATGAGGAGTTTCCTGAGCCAGGTATGGTTTCTCTGCGTTCAATAAAGCTTCATGGACATTTACTCTGTAGACTTCCTAAGTCTATCCTGGAGCTCATTTAATGTTAAGCATTGCAGTGATACATGCTGTGTGAAGAACCACCTCCTTTTGTTTGTTCTAGTCTGTTAGCTTCATCCACTCCTTGCAGTTCATACATTAGAAGACACAGTGAATAGTTGATCCCTGTTCATCCTTTCCATAGTCCTTATTTGATTAAATTCTACATCTGTGAGTCATTTCTTATTTCAGGACTGAAGAGTTCTTGCATGTGGTTAATCCCTACATAGAAACCTTTCACCATCCCTACTGCATTATCTCTTAATTCAATTCTTTTATATTCTCTTCGAGACAGAGGAACAGACTGGTTCTGAACTCCAAGAGTTCAATTAAACTGCATTGTGCTGCAGAAGAAGGGAAGAAACATCTCAAGTCTGTTTCACCCTGTCTATATTTCAGTTAATGTCCAAAATGTCCTTTTTTTTTTTTTTTTAAAATTGGGGATGAGTTTAGTTTACATTCAAACTGCAAAACTAATTAGCTTTTTTCCTTGATGCCAGTCTGTGCTCTAGCATGTAGAAGACTTGGTTCCAAAGGTCACTGTGTCATCCTTCATTTACTCCAGATGCTCCACAATCACAGAAATCCTCATATGATGCAATTACCTTGTAATCCTTAAACCATAGGTTGTCCTCTGTCTGGCAGAGCTTTGTATCTCTGCTCTGTGTCCTATTCTGCACCAAAACCATTAAAAGTCAAGTATCATTTAAATGTCATTATTTGTTGTTGTATGAAAGGCAGTTTTAACTGTGTGGTGTTTTTTCTTGGTAGCTTTGTCTTGTTACACCTATCTGTGTGGGGAGCATCTAGTTCTCAATGGTATTGATGGTATCTCTTTGATATCTGTTCATCTCCTACACGGCAAAAATGCAACTACTTTTTTCATGATTGCTGTTTTCCTGTCTCTGGAGTGGCTACGTATTGATGTTGTGCGGTATCCAACCACAATACTGCTGAAACTATTGCTAGAGCTCTGCAGCGTTGGTTTCCCTCCATGTTCACTAGACGTACTTCATGTTGGCATAGCAAAATGTTTGCTATGTGCAATATATCCTGATACAGAGTGCTGGTTTGGGGCACATGTCCAGCTCTGTTACTGAATGAAAAACATACTACAGAGTAGGGAAAACATGGCTAGGGCTTTTGCTAGAGACTGCTGCTGAGTACCAGTTGATCAATGTACAACGATTGTGTCCCCCATGACCAGTCACAGATCCAGTCACAAACTTTATCCAAGTTCTAGGTCTCTGATTCGGGTTTTGATCAATGTTAGGCTGAATCTATAGTTTAGGAGGTTTGCTAGATGAACGTTGATCATCATACATCATCTATACAAGGTTATACAGATATCAAGATGACAAGTCTAAAGCATATAAAACCAGAATTTAAACAAATATTTGAACAGAACTTAAGTTTTGAACAGTTAGCCTTTCTGTTACTTGAGAACAATTATCTTCTGTAAGCACAGCAGAGAAAGATCAGTAATGTCCAGCAGTCTGCCAAAATGAGGAAATATCCAGTAAAATGGAAGAAGACGGTAGCTTTGAGAGAATTGTTTTCTCTAGCTAACCAAGGCATCTTTGCTGCTCACAAACAGAGCAAAATTGTTTTCACAAGTTGTTAGGATGAGGTCCAAGTAGAAGAGTTGAAACTGCCTCATAATGGTATATCCTTTAACAGGAAATCATGAGACCAATTCATCTGCCACATGAAAGCTCATGTATTTCTTGCGTTCAGCAGAAAATTTGGTTTCATGTCACATGATAGCAGTACTTATTTTCCATCACTTCTTCAGCTTGTAATCTGAGCAGCTTCCCTTCTAGCTGCTAAACACTGATGGCCAAATGATTTTTGCCATACCATGAAGAAACTCCTAAGAGTGTTATTCTGGTTACATTGTCAATGTAGCATGGTAGCAATATTTAAAACATCTCAAGTTGTTTATAGTAATTAAAAAAAGTTGTTGCACGAAATCCATTTTATCAAAGTACAATGTCCAGGCCGTCTTTGGCAAGATTCTCCTTTCTAACATGTCTACAAGCGTCTCTGAAATATCATTTTGCTGTTTAAAACATGACAGGTTAGTTTACTTGCCCCTGTTTAAAGTACCCTTCACTCCATGTTAATTCCAGAAATGGGTTAAATGGTGGAATTTTATTAGAATTGTCATTTTATATTCTTCTTGTATTATTTGCCCAATAGAACTATCAGAATAATTGTCCTGATCTAAGTTTGATCCTGGTTGTGATTAGAACAAAAGGATTAATGACCTTCAAAAGTCCCTTCCAAGCTTAACTTTCCTGTAACTGCATTTTTGCACAGACATGTTTGGCACAGCCTGACACAATGCTACTCATGATGCTGCTGACTAAGCCATTTTCCCATGATTAACTATTCCCAACTGCTCGTGTCCCTCAGCCTAGAAGGGAGCTATGTCCTTACAGCAATTATCAAGCAATATTTTCTTAACTGAACATGGCCAAGGGATGGGATAGTGTCTGTGCAAAATTTAGGTGCATTTGTAGGCTACCTCTTTCTTTGGAAAGTGGTATCAGCCAAACGGCACATCATGCATTTATTCTTACTTGCACTGACAGCCAAAACTCTTACCTGAATATCTTGTTAATTTTGTTTGGGTTTTAATGCTAATTAAGAAACTTGAGTAAAATATGGGTCTATCTTATTTGGCTCTGAACTGTAGTCAGTTTTCCTACTAATACCTACTTTTTAATGGGATATTTATTTAATAATTAATGGGTGGTCTATGTACCTTCCATGTCCATATCTAAGACAACCATTTGTTTTATAGAGGTATCTTTTAGTGGGACTGCACACAGGGTTTGGATCCAAAGAGTCATAATTATAAAATGAAGAAAAAAAAAAAAATCTCCACATGCCCGTTAAACTCACATCAATTCACTTTTTAATGCACCTGCTAAAGAGGAACTCTCGGATTGTTTCTTACAGGCTAAAGTGAAGTCTCTCATCAAATATGATCAGAGTCAGATATTTCTCCATCCTTTGGTGTTTGAAAATTTAGCACTGAAAATAAGTGAGTGAAACCTTAATGAGACTAGATAAGCAGAAGCATTTCCCTCACTAAATTACTGAATGAGTGATATCAGTTTCAGTTCTCCTGGACATGTTTCCGTTTTCAGAAATGGATTCATTTTTTGTCAGTCATCAGTTGGATCTAGTAGTAGCAGTGTTGTGTCTTTTCAGCACTAAGTGGGACCTAGCAGACCAGTACTTCTCAGCAGCTTCCCTGACACCCTGCCCAACTGGGGTACCAAACAAGGTGTGACACTGGATGAAATGGCTTATTAAACAGAAGAATAGTGTCTCCTTGCCCTTTCATTATATGTGGGCTAGAATCCTGAAATGTTGCTGTTTGACTCATGCCACATGACAAACAAGATGTCTGCTGCCTTCTGTGACAAGTATGTCACTGTGCCCTAGCCACTCTGGCAGTGTTAGACAGGTTAGCCTTAACAGTACGGGCATGCTGAAGTCTGCCTCTTCTCCAGGTCTCACCTTTAACCTGAAGGTTATCTTGCCTGCAGATCAAATTGACGTTTTTGGTTCCCTATCTCAGGGGGCACAAACAATTTCTCTACCTAGGAAAAAAATGTCAGGTTCTACCACTCACAGAACGTGCTGGGAAGTTGTTGTAATTCAGGAGAACTTGTGCAACTTGTCCCTGAGGGTTCAGCCTACTCAGTTTTCGTAACATATATTTTCAACTCTTTTCCTCATATATTCTTCCTACACAAAACTGTATCTCCCCTTCCCATTTTCCTGTTGATGCCTTTTTTTTTTTAACTGCATATTTTGCCTAGCTTTAATTTCAAAATTCTTCAGTGGTCTAGCCCAGAACAACAACTCTGAGCAAATCTTGAGTAAAAGTCCAAGTAACAGAAGTCTCAGCATCCTTGCGAAGAATTTCTCACTCCCAGATTCTAACAAAATTCTCTTCAAGCAGGAATTCTGCAATTCATCTTGTTAGCTGTTAGATCCTCTCAATTTACTATGAAGCTCTATTACGTGGACGGTTTACAAGGATGAACTGGTTTGCTTTACCAAAATGTGAGCCAAAAGAGATGATCTCTATTACACAGGTTAAAGGTTTGAAGATAGGAGAGGTGACAGTGACAGGACCTATTAATTGTGGATATCCTACCTCAGTGAAGGGCTAGGCTCTGATGTTCTAGGTCGATATTCATGTAAGCCCTGTACTCCCACTATTCAACTGCCTTCTTCCCTTGTTTTGGGCCCTTTTCTGCCCTGTAACCAAATTTGGCCTGGAATACACTGAAGAATCTATTTTGAGCCTTGTTTACTGTTCCAAAGCTGGTGGGCAGCAGCACAGGGGAAGCGAATGTGAAGCGCTGAGGAAGCAGGGAGAAGGGAAAGGAAGAGAAAGTATCTGGCAGCCTGGGTTCAAACACATGTCAAATTGTGTTCTGGGACTATGCTACAGTGCTCATACGCAGGAGTTTAACAAGTGTTGTTTAACAAACACCAAAAAAAGTCTGCTAACCTGTCCAAGAGTGGATTAAAAGAAAAAAGGTATTGGCTGAAGGTAGGAAATCAATACCCTCTTCAGGCAGTCCAGAAGCGGAACACTTGTGTGGCTAATGCAACACAGCTGGGCTGCAAGTTGAACTGATTGTCTGGCATACTTATGGAATCTTCTGTATTTAAAGTTTTACTCTGAAGAAATACTATTACATAACCCAGTGTTGCTATTTAAAAAAACAAAGCAAAACAAAAAAGCCTCCTTCCAAAGCACACTCAGCTCTTAAGAAAAATACCTGTTTATTACTGTCCACCTTTCAGGTCATCTGCAACATGAAGTGTTATTACAGGTCAGTCACAACTGTAATAAAACCAAAACACATTGTAAAGGTATGACTGACTTCAATCGGGCCTCAAACTGCTTTTGAGAAGGAAGGGATTGAACTTGCTTTTTGTCTCCCGAGTTGTTTTAAGGGCTGATGTATGTTTTTTTTTAAAAAAACTAAACAATTATCTTGATCTGCAGACAGTGAAGAAAGATCACATTGGTGGTGTATTTTATTTTAGTGCTTTTTCAAAACAAAGTCATGTTTAAAAAATGACCAGGATTCCTATTGTGCAGGAAAACTTAGAATGGTAAACCTGTTGTGTCAAGGAGTACTGGAAAATCCTTGTGGTACCAATAGAAAAATTATAGGGGGGGGGTGGAGCTCCCAGCTTTTAAATTTAAAAACAACAACACCGTCTTCTCTAATGAAGCTTATACCTGAACAAGAGCGCTGCTCTGAATGCAGACTTCATGGAGTCAGACTGCTTGTGGCAAACTAAACCAAAATGTTATCACTCTAGTCTTCCTTACACTTCTGTATATATTTGTTTTTATCAATGCATTGGCTTATGGAGGTTTCTGGGTAGGCCTGATGACTTCTCACCAGTCGATCGCCTTCCTCGCCTCAGGCACAAGTTAAAAATTGTGCATAGGAACATAACTTATTTAAAGTGGAATACTTGGGCTGGTCTGTGATGTTTGGGGGTTGGAAGGAAAGAAATGTCACAGGCCTGTACTACAGACTTATTTACAGTATTTTCCAAAGACAAGGAGAATTTGGGGGAATTCAGGAAGAGCTACCATACTGATGTCTGCAGGAAAAAATGAAATGGGCAGCAGATACCGTCCATACACTCAGTAACAAGAAGAGGATTAAAGCAAATCACTGCAAATTGACCCAAGCGTCGTTTTCTGTATATATTATAATAAGCATCTTATTAAATCTTTAACCTTCTTGTCTAAGAGACTTCTCAAAGTGTCTTTATGTCACTATTCTCATTTTCATTAGGGTTGGATTCTGGGTCTCAGCGATAATTTGTACTGGTGCAAATTCAAATGCTCAAATTAAGATGGCTAGTAAAATCTTGCGAGGTGGTAAATTTAAGATAGCACATTTCTTAAAAGTATGCCTGATGATAGTTGTGTGAACCTATTCTGAGCTTGGTAAATTCCTGAATGAAACACATTAACAGTGGGGAAAGTGCTGACATGGGTTTCTGCCTACAGTGTACATCTGTGCCAACATTGGTTGTCTTTCCATCTTTCTTTGAAACTTCCTGGTTTTCTACTAGTCTGTCTAGCCCAGCAAAATTGTTTGGGGGTATTTGAGCTACTACAAACACTACATATGTGGCAAGAATCAGAAGCAAACAGAGAATTCTGTTCAATCAAAGAAAAGATGTTTAAGCAAATACTAGATTTCTAGATTGTTTCTTCTAAATAGTGTGCAAACTCATATCCAGTTCATGTTTTTTGTCAAGTTGCCAGTGCAAGCTCTGAAGAAGTCTTAAACAAAGATAATGCTTACAGATATTGTAGTTTGTGGTGTTTAATATAGTTTACTTCTGGTGTGGGGTTTTTTTGGAAGAAGAATATTTGTTTAGAAGACTGATTACACACATTAAAAAATTCTCTACAATGGTAACAAACTGGCCTCTGGAGAATGGATTATTTATTTTTCCCCTCATATAGAAGTGAAAAAGGCCAGTACTGCTTTCATCAGCAGTTTCAACTGTAACAACTTCCTTTTTTATTTCTAGCAAGCTCTTGACACAAAACGTGAAGGAAGCAGTATACAGCGTGAATTTTGTATAGTAAGAAGTCTGGTGGCATTTTAGACTTGCAGTTGGTTCTGTTATTTGCCTTGGATAATGACCAGTAGAATTATGTCCTGTTGCTACCAGTGGTCATGTTCTCTATTGCTGTTACTCTACAAATAGCCTGCTGTCAAGCCATTCGCTGTGGAGAAAGAGCTGGATTGCCCTTTTAACAAAACAGCACTTAGAAATCCCTACAGTGGCTCGAAGAACAGCAGGGTATCATCAACTGTACAGCAATGCTAAAGGACTCTTCCGCCCTTCTGCGTGTCAAGGGTCTTGTGTTTGTTGCTGTAAGTGATAACAGGACCAGGCACTCCACGTGAAAACAGAAACGTGCTGTGAGTATTTCAACCACCTTACAAAGAGCTTAATTTACATTGCTTTTGAGTGTGAATGGTCCTGATCTCGCAAAAGGAGACAACAAAAGAAATAAGTAGCACACATGATTCATCAGCTGAAAGACTGTTATCTAAAGAATCTGGGCTTGCAGAGCAGGAGGAACAGCAATTATGTGCTTAGCAGGCTTTCCCTGGACAAGAGCAAGATGGAAACGTTTTTAGTGAGGTATGAAGATATTCCCAGCTGCCAGAACAGCACAGAGATCTGTAAAAGAAATATAAAGATTGAACCAAGTATGAAGCTATCTCTTTGTAATATCTAGAGTAGGATCAATAAGGCAATAGTTACAAAAACAACACACATGACAATCAAGGACACAACTAACAGCAATCAAACTGGTAAACGCTGACAAATGCAGCGTTTATGGCAAGTGTGCCCTGAGAATCCTACAGCAGAAATGCCTCATCAGGAGAAGGCCTGCTTTCCGGTAACAGGAGGGTGGCAACAAGTTTACAGCAAGTCATATGGGCCGTTCCTCTTTCTGTGAGCTCAGCAACAAGAAAGATACTTCAGAAGGACATACAAAAACAGCAGAGTGAGCTTGCCCCAAATTTACAGAGGTGAGATAAAAGACTGAGGAAAAAAAAAATCACATCATAATAACTCACTCCTAAAAGGCACAGAAAATCTGTTCATAAACTGCTTTGACGGTACCCAAGGGAACCCAAGAGATGGGGACTTGACAGCTGTCATTCCTTGAACCTCATGTCATAGCACAAATGATCCCAGCCTCACTATTTGGACATGTGCATTATGGGGCTTTTGAGTACAGGGCTATGAGAGAATGACTGAAACCAGTATTCTTGAAATATCATTTTACCCTTCTATAAGGTCTTTTGCTGCATTGTGTAGCATTTAAATTTTAATTTTAAATACTAACCAGGACCAATGTTGCAATCAGTTTTACAGTCAGTCATACTTGCACACCTGGTTGTTTTAGCAGGAGGTCATTTCAAGTCAACACTTGCGTGGTGACTAAGCACCTGTCTTTGGGACAGGCCTTTGGGTTTGTTGGATGTTGACACCTTTCTGCTCATTGTAAATATAACAAGGTGTGGCAGCTGCCTTGGAAAAGGCTTAGCCTCAGCTTCCTTGAGTGATTTGTTGCATTTTCTTCCTCTGTCTTAATTCAGGAGGAAGATGTGTCCTCCTCCTTCCATGTCAATGCCAAGCCACCCCTATCATTTTTCTAAACTCCTGTCAATAAGCTGTGCATTCTGCCTTCACACATGGACCTTTCTGACATGTCTTTCTGCAAGAGTTACAAATGTTGTTGAATATTGAACTCAGTGAGGCAAGAACAGCTTTGATTCTATATGTCACAGTGCATATAGCTGGTAGAAGCTACCACATCAATGAGGAGCTTTCTACTTGTCTCGTTTCCTTGTCTTCATTAGTGATATTGCTCAGGCGAGTGTATTAATGATTCAAGGTAGGAATATTTCTGAAAATTACCAGACAGAGGGATGTAGGAAGTTGTGAAGCAGATATTGCAGTGCCCTTGTTGCAAAGTAACCCTATCAGAAATAGGTTTACCATGAGCATGAATTTGTAACACTTGGCTCAGAAAGTCTATGTCCACAGCAGGACTAGATGTATCAGTGATGCAAGGAAACTTTGTCTCATAAGCACAATCATAACTGATCATGAGATGTGATTACACTGGTTCCAAGTACCATTTTTTCCTATATTTAGTTTCCGCATCTGTGGATACTCTTCTTCCTCCCCCCCTCCACAACCAGACTTCCATCACACAACATGTACTTCAAAACTGAGCAACTCCCTCCTACTAACTGGTACTGCTGAAGCACAAAGGTTTATACCCCTTCTGGTTCTAAATTACTGTAATTACAAATCTACCTATTCTTGTTACGTGTCTAAAGGTCTAATGATTTTTTTTTTTAGTATTGCCAAATGCCAGACCTCAATGATACTCTGTACCAATTAGCTGTCACATTAGTCAGGCATTGCCAGTACAGGTCTGCTCACAAGCTTTTACATCAGATGCCCAGTCCCTTGGCGGTGTAATACTGAAGTTCCCAACTCTGTTATCTATTTTTCCTTAAACCATTCTGACCACGCCCCTTATGTACTACCTATTTGTATGCAGGTTTTGCAGTAAACGCTCCTTACTTCACTTTTAGAGATCATCACGATCACACAACTGTAGATATAATAACGTGACACACCTACTCCTCCCACAGCACGTCTCCCTCCCTCAATGCGGAGGCCTCAGCTGGTCCTTGTGGGGTGCCCGCCCTACCTGTCTGCTCCGCCTCACACGGGCTGGGCCGGGGCCGCCACATTTACAGAGGTTTCTGCGGGGCCGGGCACCGGCTGAGGGGCCGCCGCGGCTGAGGGGAGAGGGCGGGCGGCTGAGGGGCCGCCGCGGCTGAGGGGAGAGGGCGGGCGGCTGAGGGGCCGCCGCGGCTGAGGGGAGCGCGGGCTCCCGCTGACAGAGGCTGAGGAGAAGCCGCGCGACCCTCGCGCGAAGCCGGCTCGGGCTCGGCCTCGCGCCCCTCGCGCGAAGCCCGCCCGCGGTTCGGACTCTCCGCAATCGGCTGGTGACGCCTGCGAGGGCGGGGCGGGGCCGGCCCTTTTCAGTCCGGGCCGGGCGGCGGGGCCGCGCTCTGGCGGCAGCCGCAGCAGCTCCGGCGGAGACGTGGCGACGGCAGCTCCCGGCTCCGGGGCTATGCGCTGGGGTGATGGTCTCCCTGGCCGGACTTAGGTTCCTCCCGCGCCCGGGAGGCAGCCCCTTCCTCAGCCTGCTCCTTCTGCTGCTGCTCTGCCCCGGCGGCGGCTGCCTGCCGCGCCGCCGGCCCGCGGGGCCGCCCGTGGTCCTAGGTAAGAGCCGGGGGGCGGCGGTACGTGCGTCTGGCGCCGTGAAGCCGGCCGAGCCCGCCGCCTCCGCTGTCGCACCGGGCGGAGGGCGGCGGGAGGCCTGGGGCGCTGCGGGGCTGCGCGCCTCGCCCGGCCGCTGCCCGCGGTCTCCGGGGGTGTCTCTCCGGGCGACCCCGCTTTGTGGGCGCCCCGGTTACTGCGGATACCGGGAGGCGGCGGCACTGGGCAGAGAATATTTTCTCGGTAACCGTGTCCCGGCGCTGACAGCCTGTCCCTGCCGGCCGCAACCGCGAAAAACGCAGGCCTGGGTCGGGGGCCGGGCAGCTCCCGTCGCATGGGGCACGGCCATGCGGGAGGTGCCCTCGCTTGTCAGCAGGTACGCGAAAAACAAGGCGCACCTTCTGAACTAAAACCAGACCGTCTCTTCTCAAGCTTTTACTCTCTATGATCCTTTCGTAAAAGAGGCTGGAATCGGCCGTGGGAAGAAGAGTGGCTGGGGGTAACTGCAGTCAAACTGCAAGTATTTAACAAATAATGCGCTTATTTCATTGCACACCATAGAAAATGAGTATTTGTTACTGCCCTGTGATTTCACCACTTAACGCAAACTAGTTTAATAAATGTGTAGAAAGTATTAATACAGTAGTTACTAAGTAATATTTGTTAGATGCTTTTTGTATTCATTCATCAGAACTGTAAATACATTTTAAGCACTTAAAATAACTCGTCTACTGAAACTGTAGTTCTTAAGCATTCCAGTACATGAATGAAGTGCATTTGGTGATACTGATGTCATTCGTCAGTCCTGTGAAGGTATTCAGTATGCTGTATGTTCTTATTATGCAATGAACCTCGATGATAAAGAGGAAAGAAAAAGTAAGCAAGTGGCAAGAATACCGGGAAAAGGATAATCAGTGGCATGTTGTTCAGTTGAAGCTCCATTTACTTACAGTAATTTAGGCTCTGGTGTTGACCTTATTGCTACTGTTACAAACTTCTGACATGAAATGCTAAACAAGAACTTTTTGAAAGCTGCTGCGTATCTGGGGGCCACCATGTACAAATTCACAGATCTGAAGAGATGGCTGAACTCGCTGAGAGGATACAGACTTGGAAGTAGGAACTGCAAAAGGATGGCCTAAGAGGCTGGAGTTAACCCGTGAACAAAAGCTCTTTGAGTTCTGTCGGCGAAGGGTAGCAGCAATCTTGTATCCCGTCTCTCAGGTCTCATGCTAGGCTTTAGGAATAAGCTGTGGCACTTACTCCAGTGCAAGCTTCTTGATGGCCAGGGTGATAGTGTTTTAGTTGCTGATCCAATATTCAACTCTAGCTATGCAGGAGTCAAAGAAGATTTAAAAGCTATTGAGATAAAGGGATACTGATTATAGAAGCATGGAGTTACCACTGATGGATGGATCTCCTGTAAGGATGTATGTTCTGGAAGGATGCTGTTAGAAATCATGGCTGAGCTATCTTCTGTTTTCTTAAGAGACGTTCTGGTAAATACTGCCGAGCACACATTGATCACTGAGTGCTTTAAAACACAAATTTCCTTGCTGTCACTTTTCATCAACTGCTACAGAACCTGCATCTCCTACTATTCTTGTCAGTGTCTACATTCTAAAATTTGCTGTTTCCTGCTGCCCAGTCCTGGCCTGTCCAGAAAATGAAGATTCAATAGATTTTAGCATAAATAATTTTCCTGAGTTGTCTCTGTTTGAGAAAGTAGGTGCTCTTAGGGACTTACTTACTGTAACTTCCTATTGTAAAATACCGTGGGTTTTTTGATGTATAGGAATCACTGTCGCTGTAAAAACACCTGCACTAAGAGCTTAGCTTCAATTAGACATGACATGGGCAGTAAAGGTCAAACAAACAGAGGAGAGGAAGGGGTGACTGTCGGTCACTCACTGGTTCTGTATGAAATGTTCTCATCTTGATTCTAGTTAACTTTTAATGACCTTTTCTTCACTGTTCTTGCCTATGTGACACGTTAAGATAAGCTTTTTAGGAATTCCTGCAATGGGGATGGTAGAAGGGTTTAGGAGGATCACTTAGGGAGGCATTCCAAGTGCTGGCTTAACACAGGTGTTTGGGAAAGGGGAGGAAAACCACATTGCACTGGAATCACAAATGCAGAAGGAGACTGAGAGTTGTATGCGAGGCTGCCTTATACAGGCCTCAGGTAGTTTTGGAGTCCATACAAGTGAGGGATACAGAGCTGAGCCTCCTGACTTATCAGGCTGGCACCTAGACCCTTAATTCCTCATGTGTTCATTTTTTAAATATGCTTTTATCTTGTAGTGAATGTGGTCTCACGACTGAAGCCTTCACTCTTGGTCTGTTTGGAAATTAACTGTGAAGTAGAAAGGGGAGTTAACAAGTTTGGTCTTATTCTGTGCACGGCAGGCTGGCCGCCCGATCTTAAGGAATAAAGAAAGAAGGAATCCTGTTGAAAGGGATGTGGTCAACATAACGATCACTTCATAAATGTTTTAGACCAGTGATGATCAGAAGCCCCAGTGTAACGTGTAATGACGCCACTTGCAGTTGCAACCTGTGCTTATGCAAGTAACAGAGGAGGAAGACGATCAGTAGTTGGCAAATACGGGTCGTTGTTTCTAT